>CM068839.1:34800505-35000505 GCA_028554795.2 Sinohyriopsis cumingii
TATTCAAATTTTTACACGATGTATGGCTTACGGGTGAAGTGGCTTTCAAACTCCATTTGGCAAAGGAAATAAACAAATGCCCAAGATATAAAGCAGCCACTTTTTAAAATACTAAGCAATAGATCAATGGGAGACTACTATAGTAGAAAGAATTAACTTCATAATGCAGATATGTAAACAGTGGGAATAAAGAATACATAATTTATTAACGTATATAATATTTTACTGACTATATTGTTAAAACAATGTTGAAAAGTTGTCATGTAGTTAGTATTAAACAATAAGTGCATGACTAAAATAATGTTTTCCTGTACCCTTGTAAAATACCAATGTGGAGATCGGCCCCTGGAGGAAAAATAAGCGTTTTGGAGGAAGAAAATCGATCGCCCTTGTTATCACCTGAGAGAAAAGTCTTCTTACAAAAACAAAATAAGCAAAGTAACATAGCATTCAGAAAATCGCTATCTCTTTCAGAAACCGCGAATACAGCTTATTTATCTCCCCTGTATAATTACCAAAATGCTAATATGTATTTCTTTATGTATGTATGTATGTATGTATGTATGTATGTATGTATATATATGTATGTATGGATGAATGGATGTACGTATATATGTATGTATGTCTTTACTTATGTATATGTATGTACGTATGCATGTATGTATGTCTTTACGTATGTATGTGTATGTACGTATGTATGTATGTATGTCTATATATGTATGTATGTATGGATGGATGTACGTATATATGTATGTATGTCTTTACGTATGTATGTGTATATACGTATATATGTATGTATGTATAAATGGATGTATGGATGATTTAACTGCCGATTGATAATTACTTCCGTGTGACTAGCCTGAATTACTTTAGGCGGTAGGAAATTAGATTTTTGCTTTGAAACATTTGGTTTTATTAGATAAAGTATGTTTAATGCATATACGATATACTCGTCAGTCAGAGGCTTGCATTGTTAGTCATTAAACACGAATTTCCAGCTTGAATTCATGACAAATCTATAGCTACTAAACAGCAGATATATTAACCATAAGGAGATAATGTGTGTGTGTATTAATGTGTATGTGTGGCTGTGTTGTGTGTGACTTTGAAGTGAAAATGAAGCTAGCATCTAGCTGCATAGTGCCATTTGAATCTAGCAAAACAAGCAAGTCAAGAGGTTCCAAACTGTGGCGCTATGACTATTAAGCAGAGACATATTGCTTGTCAGAGGGACTTGCAGTTTCCTTAATCATTGTTTGTGTGATATTTCAATGTTGAAAATTACAATGCAGATTAGCTTAAATTGATTTAACTTTTGGTAAGTCAAGAATATTTGTATGCGTTATACTTGGCCATTCAGAACTACGGTATGAAATTAAGAAGCCAAAAGGGTTGTAATGAGTTTTGCATTAACCGATACATGGTGTACAGGGAATGCATTGAATTTAACGATAGTTATTGGTAAAAGAAACAAGAACAACAAAATAGGAACCCCGCTACAGAATAGCACAAGATCCACTAAACACTATTACTTTTGAATTTATTTAAAGAACCATACTCTTGACTTACGAATACCAGTCACTTGAGTACCAGAGTAAACCTAAGCTTATATTTATTGCCATTGTATAGAGTGTTTGCGTTTATGTTGATCAAACGTATCTTCATAGTTTCTCACATCGAAGAGCAAACGGCATTGGCTGTTGACCAACGTGACCTGATACAGGTTTATATTACGAACACATCCGGCAATATTAAGCCGTCACAAACTTTGTAAAAGGAAATCTCTTTTCTTGCCGAATGCTTTCATTGTAACCGTATCATCATTTTTTTATATGGCTTGATGTAAAGGTGAAAATGGATAAACCATTTTAGTACGACCCTTTCAAATTGAATCGCCGCAATCGTTTTATGATATAATCAAATTCATTTTCCTAACATTTGTGAGAGAACAATACTAGAGCGAGGTATATTGAATTATGAATTCATAAAGTGAAGAGCACGAAATTATAAAAAGCACAACACAAGCGCCAAACCTATAGCTATATTATAAGGAAATAAATAAAGAATACAACCGGACTGCCAATCACTTACATATTATTATCCATTTATATATTTGTTCTGCTTTAAGATGTCCAATCTATTATCTATCATGACGCTGCGAAACATTCGGTGTACCGGTTGGGAATATTTATCTGTATTGCAACATGCATTATTATCGATTTATTTTCTGCTTGCATTTTTCTAAGACACGATCCTGATGCTGTACTAAAACATTGTGCCAAACTCAACATGCCATGATTGAAGTCATTCATGGTTCCATTGTTTTGGGTCTGTTCAGATTTGTTGAAGAAATAAACTTACAAGATGTTAGTCCCTTTCTAGAACAGTATTAATTAAGTTCTTTTCCAAATTTGTCAAGGTGTTAGCAGAATTATCCAGTTATTATGCTATTGCCGATAAGTGAAAAGTGTATGTGTCATCGAAATCTTATTGTAGTCCTAGCAGTTTGTTACATATTGTTTTAACGGAATAATATAATTATATAAAATTTCATAAAATATGTCCTTTAATATTTTTTTAAAAATTCTACTATGAATGATGTTTTCAAATGGTATCCAACTCATTGTCAGCAGAATATACCGTTTATTCGTATCATAATTGCATACTTGTCCACAATTCAATCCCGTACCTAACATTACCTGTCTGATTTGTAACATTTTCTCTGTTAACGTTTGCAAGTACACTTTTGTAGAGATTGATTAATAATATGAAATCCTAATCGTCTGACGCATTTTATAGTTTGTATTTTCACAGGTAAACAATGCTTGATAAAATACAAATTAATACAGATTTTATGCCTGTTTTTCTTTTTTAATTGCATCAATTCTAGTCATATCAATGGATCTATGGTAAGTGTTAATATATCCCTGGATTATCTCTTGCAATTCATCTGCCACTGATCCTTCTAGGCATAGATTTCATCAATATAGCCATTGTCCGTTAGGCTGAATGCCAACAGTATCTGACTGCTCTTGTGAATTTAAGTGATTTGTATAAACCCTTTTGCATGGCTACCTTTCGATTTATTCCTTGTTAAGATTGAAGTAGAGTGTGGAGTTCTCACAATTCCTGCATTATCTTCTTTTACTGGTTCGATGTTATGTATGACTGACACATCAATACATTTCTGATGCTTTTTCTGCTAATTTAATAAAAAAATTTTGTAGTCATTATATAGAAAAAGAAACTAAGATGATATTAAAGGAGATGTAGTGTGATGAACTCTGTATTTTGTAGAGAAATGTTTTATATATTTTGCCAATAGCTGGATGTAAGTAGTGTTATTATGTCGTTATGCTCGGGGTTGGGGTGGGAAATGTGTGATTGTTGATTTCTAATGCAGCATAGAAGACAATAGAAATGTTTTATTTGTCATCTTTCTCTCTATTCAGCATCTAATCACCATTGATTTAGTGATGATGTCGAAAAAGTTTTACATTCATATCCTTTGCTCTTTTTCATTTTTTGTACAATATTTAGGATGGGTTGTAATAAACAAATCTTTATCAACGTTCATTTCAACTTGTTTGTAATCAATAATTCGTGAAGGAGACAGTGGAGATGTATAAAGTCATCAGTGGTGATTCTGTGCAAACGCAGTGAATGGTGAAGATTTTTCTCCACCGCAGAAACTAAAATATTTGTCATTTACAATAGTTGCATAGCAATCATCTTTCGAAAATATACATGTTTTGTACGATACAAATATACTTTTAATATTTTATTAGTCATAAAATGTGCCCGGAAATGATAAGTGAAACAAATATTTAATTTTACTAAAAAAGGAAACAGCTCGCTTTTTCAGTTCAAACTCAAACATCTTTTGGAAAAGAAAATACGAAGCAACACCTTTACACGCGTACCCATGGTTATTGTCTTTTTCTCCCTATATTATTCTCACCCTCTTTCTCTCTCTATCTATCTCTTTATATATATATATATATATATATATATATATATATATATATATATATATATATATATATATATATATATATATATATATGAAGGAAATAAACATAACTTGGCCCATGATATATACAACGGCTCTAAGGCATTATAATGTTAGTGATTTAGTTTAAATAGAAAACTTCCGGATAAGTGTGCTATTGGTTATTTTAATATATTCTATGTCTTTTCCTACTTCAAATTCTGTAAGGTTGTTTCCGTTCCTGCAGGGAAGACGTTCAAATAAAACTTTTTTTTTTCCTCTCAGACCCATAGCATACACAAGGGCTATATTTCATTTATTCGTTGTTTCAGTCATGTGTTCACATCGGTGAAACTATAAAGAAAAATCATTGATAAGTTTATTTTCAATAAATATAGGGCTGCTTGTCTTCATAGTCAGGTGTGATAGTGTCGGAGGATACCACTGTAAGTCTACTTCTGCTACCCTGCATATTACTAAATGTTTGTTGACCACATTGATTTAACGGCCTCACAGGATATCACTATGATGGTTATAATTGATGTTGCATTTACCTCACGGATATAGGAATGATTGCCTATCAGTCTAGTAAACCATTCTCTTCTTATAAATATGAAGGAAAACTTATGGTCTGTATATTGTCAATCGTCGAAGATCTTAACGTCTGTTTCTAATATTATATTGATGGATGTTAGATTTTACTGCGAAATGCATAATACTTGTTACCGTTCTTGTTTTGTTTTTTTTCTTCCAACTTCCCCATTCGAATTTCCTCAGGCAGCTTCTATATATTAAATGTTTTTCAACTGATTGAAAGAGTACTCATTCAGATGAAAGATAGTGAAATAAAAATTATAAAAATTCGTGAGAAGTCGTAAATGCGGTCATTTTGCACCTCTGTTATATTCTTTACACTTACAGATGATGATAAGGAGAAGGATATAAACTGTAAATAATATTTTTCCTGTGATTTGTTTCTGGATTATGTTTAAAAATAGTAATTTATAGCATAATTCTATTACACAATTTGTTGTACATCGTGCTTTAAAAGTGTACTAAATACTGGTATTTCAATGTTTAAAGTCATTATGCGTTACTGTTTTACTATTTAAACTGAGACAATGCATGTTGAAACTGGAATTTTGTGTTCACGCCAGAGAAGAAATGTACACAGATATCCTACCGAGGTCTCATTTCTTTGTTTCCATAGAAAGTGAACAACAACATCTGATTTATCCCATTCTACATGGCGAACAGTCCAAGCAGCTATATTTTCTGACTTTCCTTATTCCTTTCACCTTCGGCAACGTCTGTTGCAGTTATCGATATCAATAGGTTACACATGTAAATTATGTGTAAGAAGGAGAACGTTAATCGCTCACATTTTTATACAGGATCGTCAGCCTGGAAGTAAATTCCACTATCTTTTATAAAAGACGTGACAAGTTTTCCAAGATATTTTTTAAATACTTAATTACTATTATGTTATGCCATTATAAAGAACCACATTCATAATAGTCCAATAATGCAAATCAATCTTCTATTTTCGTTAAGACAGACAAGTAAGAGAAGCGATAAAGGGAAAAAGAAGGGTACACGACCCTTCAAATTGAATTTGACAACTTTACATGTAAAGCAAGCAATATTCACCTCATTAATGTTCCGTCTCTGATGTTGCCAAAAATATTAGCTAGTACCTCCACTTAAGAAAATGATATAGATCAGCACTGTTTTCATTTTGAAAAGAAAATAGCCAAGAATTCAAAAGGACCAAAAGAGCACTAGTCTTTTTTATTATTGACAATGCTAGTAAAGTATATACCTCACTGTCAGTAGATATATAAGCTGTCAGTAGATACATAAGCTGATTAATATTGTGTGGTCACGGAATGTATCTTGGTGCTTATGAGATGGTACCTGATGGCGTATAGACAAAGGTTTAGTAATCGCAAAACAAAAACTAGGCAAGCCAATGTCGGCTTTGCTAAGGTAAAATAAATACTGTTTCACAGGTGGCATACATCTATACAAGATTTAAAAAGATCATGACAAACTAGGGCAACTCATATTGGTTCAAGAATTAAAATAGTCTATCCATTCTGACGGCAAGACTTATCTTCACGAAGGCCAGGTAGAAATTTTGGATGAAACTGCTCGTACAGAGAATGAATATTCCTTGACTCTTACAGTTCCTTTTTACCATACTTTTTCCTCTCAGCAGGTTCCCAATACGCAACCGATTCAGTCTCATGCGAATAATTACATATTTTGATTTGGCACAATTTATATGAGTCAAACGTCTGACATCAGGCAATCATTATATAGTTCTACGTGTACTCATTGCACAAAAATATGGCAAAAAGCCTAGTCTGATTTTATTATGGAGCATTATTAACCTTTCATGTCGAAAGGTTCTATATAATCTATTGATTATTCACTAGTTCAATCCATGTATAATTGTAAGGGACAGAACTCAGGGGGTTTTATTATCAGATTTATTGCAATATTAAGGGACACAGCTCAGGGGGGTTTATTATCAGGTTCATTCCATATGTATTATTTGAGATAAGACATTCGTCTAGATTATTCAGCGGAAGTAGAAATACACATTGAACTATAATATTTTGGAACTATTGTAAATTATTGAAATGTGTTGCAGACCAAGCCATTTTGACACGTCAGGACTGTTGGGGGACAAGTATGTTCTTGGAACCGAAATCTATCCGGAATATTTAATTATTTTGGACCAATGTTTCAGGATTATTAAGGATTCAGTCACAGTTACGGACAGGATACTGTAAATTATTACTAAATTTTCATTTTATTAAAATTAATAATAAAATTGTTTTGCAATGCTGTCTTTGTTACTTAGTGTATGGCCAGAGAATCGTACCCATATATATGAATGGAGACAGATTGAAATACACGGATAAAATTCCAGAGAGACAATAACATGGACAGATGGATGGATGGAATATGTAAAACAAAAACATATATTAAATTTGTCCTCCTTTCTGATTATTTTTCTGTCTGTGTGTCAGCTTCCCTGCAAGCATATGTACGTTTGTACGTAGCTACGTATGTATCCATCAATGTATCGATGTATACATGCATGCATCCATATATATATATATATATATATATATATATATATATATATATATATATATATATATATATATATATATATATATATATATATATATATATGTGTGTGTGTGTGTGTGTGTGTGTGTGTGTGTATGAGACCGCTCCGGTGGCCTAGTCGTTAGAGCGTCCGCCTCGGATGCGGCAGGTCATGGGTTCGATCCCCGCCCGAGTCATACCAAAGGCTTTCAAAAATTGCACTAACAGCTGCCTCCCTTGGCGCTCAGCATTAAGAGGTTAGTGCTAGGACTGGTCGGCCTGGTATCAGGATAATGTGACTGGGTGGGACATCATGCTACATGTCTGCGGCATGATGTCCCAGTGCTAGACATCACTATAAATTGCCACACTGCAGACATCGTAGCGATATTTTTAAAGCTACATTGAAATCCAAATCACACACACACACACACACACACAAACACACACACACACAAACAAACACACACACACACAAACGTACAAACATACACACTCACAAAAACACACACAAATACACATACACACACAAACACATCCACACACACACACACACACACGCACACAATGATACCTTCCTGGACATCTGTTTCTGTAAGCTTTTCCATTAATTCTTTTCCTCGTGGAAGAAATTATTTTCAGGTTTCTATTGTCTTTGCTTTTCTGTGGTCTCTATCCATATTAGTCTTCCCATTGGTCCATATGTTAAACTTATTGACTAACAAACTGGATTTATGTGACTCGCCATGTTGCCACCTATTGCAAAAAAAATGTAAGCATGCACTATCATCAACAGTTAACGTCATAAGGAAGAAACTGCGGAGAAAACTAAAATGCAAAGAATATACACAATACACCATTTGAGCAGCGGGTATTAGAAGGGACTATTGCGTTGGGTTATTGCTACGGAAATATTGATATTGGAGGGATTCATTATTGCCAAAGAGGGAAATAACAGAATATATACATGCTGCAGAATCGGTTTAACTGATATTAGTATAGGAAATTAGATACTAAATCGCGTGACAAAGACAATGACAGATTATTTTCAATAGCATAATGGAATCAGATCCGACACTAGGCGAAGTACTTGCACATCGTTAACACTGAATGAGCGCTGGAAGTTTGGCAACATTTAGAAACTTAGTTTAAAAGTTATTTGAAAATTACAATTATGCGAGATCAAAAATATATTGATTAGAAAGAAAGGTTTGGTAATGTCCACTGCAATTACATGTAATTAGCGAAAATAATTATGAATGTATATTCGTAATTATAATTTTTATATTACTCAGCGGGTCATGTTCTGCAAGACTTTATATTCTTATATGAAACCAGATCTTGCTGTTATCGGGAGTCAATGAACAATGGGGAACAGCGAGAGAGAGAGAGAGAGAGGTAATGAGGAGAAAACATAAACATATATAAATATATCGGAGAGGGGGCAACGAAAACTGTCAGATGTAAAGTAGAACGAAACACTAGGGGATTACTTGGGAAAATCAGTGGAAGACATGGGCGGGAATTAAAGTTCTTACAAGTTCAAAGTATAATATTCAAATTTTTGCACGATGTATGGCTTACGGGTGAAGTGGCTTTCAAACTCCATTTGGCAAAGGAAATAAACAAATGCCCAAGATATAAAGCAGCCACTTTTTAAAATACTAAGCAATAGATCAATGGGAGACTGCTATAGTAGAAAGAATTAACTTCATAATGCAGATATGTAAACAGTGGAAATACCGAATACATAATTTATTAACGTATATAATATTTTACTGACTATATTGTTAAAACAATGTTGAAAAGTTGTCATGTAGTTAGTATTAAACAATAAGTGCATGACTAAAATAATGTTTTCCTGTACCCTTGTAAAATACCAATGTGGAGATCGGCCCCTGGAGGAAAGATAAGCGTTTTGGAGGAAGAAAATCGATCGCCCTTGTTATCACCTGAGAGAAAAGTCTTCTTACAAAAACAAAATAAGCAAAGTAACATAGCATTCAGAAAATCGCTATCTCTTTCAGAAACCGCGAATACAGCTTTTTTATCTCCCCTGTATAATTGCCAAAATGCTAATATGTATTTCTTTATGTATGTATGTATGTATGGATGGATGAATGGATGTACGTATACATGTATGTATGTCTTTACGTATGTATGTACGTCTTTACGTATGTATGTATGTCTTTACGTATGTATGTATCTATGTACGTATGTATGTATGTATGTCTTTACGTATGTATGATATGTACGTATGTATGTATGTATGTCTATATATGTATGTATGGATGGATGGATGTTCGTATATATGTATGTATGTCTTTACGTATGTATGTGTATATACGTATATATGTATGTATGTATAAATAGATGTATGGATGATTTAACTGCCGATTGATAATTACTTCCGTGTGACTAGCCTGAATTACTTTAGGCGGTAGGAAATTAGATTTTTGCTTTGAAACATTTGGTTTTATTAGATAAAGTATGTATAGTGCATATAGAATATACTCGTCAGTCAGAGGCTTGCATTATTAGTCATTAAACACTAATTTCGAGCTTGAATTCATGACAAATCTATAACTACTAAAGAGCATATATATTAACCATAAGAAGATAATCTGTGTGTGTATTAACGTGTATGTGTGGATGTGTTGTGTGTGACTTTGAAGTGAAAATGAAGCTAGCATCTAGCTGCATAGTGCCATTTGAATCTAGCAAAACAAGCAAGTCAAGAGGTTCCAAACTGTGGCGCTATGAGTATTAAGCAGAGACATATTGCTTGTCAGAGGGACTTGTAGTTTCCTTAATCACTGTTTGTGTGATATTTCAATGTTGAAAATTACAATACAGATTAGTTTAAATTGAGTTAACTTTTGGTAAGTCAAGAATATTTGTATACGTTATAATTGGCCATTCAGAACTGCCGTATGAAATTAAGAAACCAAAAGGGTTGTAATGAGTTTTGCATTAACCGATACATGGTTTACAGGGAATGCATTGAATTTAACGATAGTTATTGGTAAAAGAAACAAGAACAACAAAATAGGAACCCGCTACAGAATAGCACAAGATCCACTAAACACTATTACTTTTACAATTGAATTTATTTAAAGAACCATACTCTTGACTTACGAATACCAGTCACTTGAGTACCAGAGTAAACCTAAGCTTATATTTATTGCCATTGTATAGAGTGTTTGCGTTTATGTTGATCAAACGTATCTTCATAATTTCTCACATCGAAGAGCAAACGGCATTGGCTGTTGACCAACGTGACCTGATACAGGTTTATATTACGAACACATCCGGCAATATTAAGCCGTCACAAACTTTGTAAAAGGAAATCTCTTTTCTTGCCGAATGCTTTCATTGTAACCGTATCATTTTTTTATATGGCTTGATGTAAAGGTGAAAATAGATAAACCATTTTAGTACGACCCTTTCAAATTGAATCGGCGCAATCGTTTCATGATATAATCAAATTCATTTTCCTAACATTTGTGAGAGAACAATACTAGAGCGAGGTATATTGAATTATGAATTCATAAAGTGAAGAGCACGAAATTATAAAAAGCACAACACAAGCGCCAAACCTATAGCTATATTATAAGGAAATAAATAAAGAATACAACCGGACTGCCAATCACTTACATATTATTATCCATTTATATATTTGTTCTGCTTTAAGATGTCCAATCTATTATCTATCATGACGCTGCGAAACATTCGGTGTACCGGTTGGGAATATTTATCTGTATTGCAACATGCATTATTATCGATTTATTTTCTGCTTGCATTTTTCTAAGACACGATCCTGATGCTGTACTAAAACATTGTGCCAAACTCAACATGCCATGATTGAAGTCATTCATGGTTCCATTGTTTTGGGTCTGTTCAGATTTGTTGAAGAAATAAACTTACAAGATGTTAGTCCCTTTCTAGAACAGTATTAATTAAGTTCTTTTCCAAATTTGTCAAGGTGTTAGCAGAATTATCCAGTTATTATGCTATTGCCGATAAGTGAAAAGTGTATGTGTCATCGAAATCTTATTGTAGTCCTAGCAGTTTGTTACATATTATTTTAACGGAATAATATAATTATATAAAATTTCATAAAATATGTCCTTTAATATTTTTTTAAAAATTCTACTATGAATGATGTTTTCAAATGGTATCCAACTCATTGTCAGCAGAATATACCGTTTATTCGTATCATAATTGCATACTTGTCCACAATTCAATCCCGTACCTAACATTACCTGTCTGATTTGTAACATTTTCTCTGTTAACGTTTGCAAGTACACTTTTGTAGAGATTGATTAATAATATGAAATCCTAATCGTCTGACGCATTTTATAGTTTGTATTTTCACAGGTAAACAATGCTTGATAAAATACAAATTAATACAGATTTTATGCCTGTTTTTCTTTTTTAATTGCATCAATTCTAGTCATATCAATGGATCTATGGTAAGTGTTAATATATCCCTGGATTATCTCTTGCAATTCTTCTGTCACTCATCCTTCTAGGCATAGATTTCATCAATATAGCCATTGTCCTTTAGGCTGAATGCCAACAGTATCTGACTGCTCTTGTGAATTTACGTGATTTGTATAAACCCTTTTGCATGGCTACCTTTCGATTTATTCCTTGTTAAGATTGAAGTAGAGTGTGGAGTTCTCACAATTCCTGCATTATCTTCTTTTACTGGTTCGATGTTATGTATGACTGACACATCAATACATTTCTGATGCTTTTTCTGCTAATTTAATAAAAAAATTTTGTAGTCATTATATAGAAAAAGAAACTAAGATGATATTAAAGGAGATGTAGTGTGATGAACTCTGTATTTTGTAGAGAAATGTTTTATATATTTTGCCAATAGCTGGATGTAAGTAGTGTTATTATGTCGTTATGCTCGGGGTTGGGGTGGGAAATGTGTGATTGTTGATTTCTAATGCAGCATAGAAGACAATAGAAATGTTTTATTTGTCATCTTTCTCTCTATTCAGCATCTAATCACCATTGATTTAGTGATGATGTCGAAAAAGTTTTACATTCATATACTTTGCTCTTTTTCATTTTTTGTACAATACTTAGGATGGGTTGTAATAAACAAATCTTTATCAACGTTCATTTCAACTTGTTTGTAATCAATAATTCGTGAAGGAGACAGTGGAGATTTGTATAAAGTCATCAGTGGTGATTCTGTGCAAACGCAGTGAATGGTGAAGATTTTTCTCCACCGCAGAAACTAAAATATTTGTCATTTACAATAGTTGCATAGCAATCATCTTTCGAAAATATACATGTTTTGTACGATACAAATATACTTTTAATATTTTATTAGTCATAAAATGTGCCCGGAAATGATAAGTGAAACAAATATTTAATTTTACTAAAAAAGGAAACAGCTCGCTTTTTCAGTTCAAACTCAAACATCTTTTGGAAAAGAAAATACGAAGCAACACCTTTACACGCGTACCCATGGTTATTGTCTTTTTCTCCCTATATTATTCTCACCCTCTTTCTCTCTCTATCTATCTCTTTATATATATATATATATATATATATATATATATATATATATATGAAGGAAATAAACATAACTTGGCCCATGATATATACAACGGCTCTAAGGCATTATAATGTTAGTGATTTAGTTTAAATAGAAAACTTCCGGATAAGTGTGCTATTGGTTATTTTAATATATTCTATGTCTTTTCCTACTTCAAATTCTGTAAGGTTGTTTCCGTTCCTGCAGGGAAGACGTTCAAATAAAACTTTTTTTTTTCCTCTCAGACCCATAGCATACACAAGGGCTATATTTCATTTATTCGTTGTTTCAGTCATGTGTTCACATCGGTGAAACTATAAAGAAAAATCATTGATAAGTTTATTTTCAATAAATATAGGGCTGCTTGTCTTCATAGTCAGGTGTGATAGTGTCGGAGGATACCACTGTAAGTCTACTTCTGCTACCCTGCATATTACTAAATGTTTGTTGACCACATTGATTTAACGGCCTCACAGGATATCACTATGATGGTTATAATTGATGTTGCATTTACCTCACGGATATAGGAATGATTGCCTATCAGTCTAGTAAACCATTCTCTTCTTATAAATATGAAGGAAAACTTATGGTCTGTATATTGTCAATCGTCGAAGATCTTAACGTCTGTTTCTAATATTATATTGATGGATGTTAGATTTTACTGCGAAATGCATAATACTTGTTACCGTTCTTGTTTTGTTTTTTTTCTTCCAACTTCCCCATTCGAATTTCCTCAGGCAGCTTCTATATATTAAATGTTTTTCAACTGATTGAAAGAGTACTCATTCAGATGAAAGATAGTGAAATAAAAATTATAAAAATTCGTGAGAAGTCGTAAATGCGGTCATTTTGCACCTCTGTTATATTCTTTACACTTACAGATGATGATAAGGAGAAGGATATAAACTGTAAATAATATTTTTCCTGTGATTTGTTTCTGGATTATGTTTAAAAATAGTAATTTATAGCATAATTCTATTACACAATTTGTTGTACATCGTGCTTTAAAAGTGTACTAAATACTGGTATTTCAATGTTTAAAGTCATTATGCGTTACTGTTTTACTATTTAAACTGAGACAATGCATGTTGAAACTGGAATTTTGTGTTCACGCCAGAGAAGAAATGTACACAGATATCCTACCGAGGTCTCATTTCTTTGTTTCCATAGAAAGTGAACAACAACATCTGATTTATCCCATTCTACATGGCGAACAGTCCAAGCAGCTATATTTTCTGACTTTCCTTATTCCTTTCACCTTCGGCAACGTCTGTTGCAGTTATCGATATCAATAGGTTACACATGTAAATTATGTGTAAGAAGGAGAACGTTAATCGCTCACATTTTTATACAGGATCGTCAGCCTGGAAGTAAATTCCACTATCTTTTATAAAAGACGTGACAAGTTTTCCAAGATATTTTTTAAATACTTAATTACTATTATGTTATGCCATTATAAAGAACCACATTCATAATAGTCCAATAATGCAAATCAATCTTCTATTTTCGTTAAGACAGACAAGTAAGAGAAGCGATAAAGAGAAAAAGAAGGGTACACGACCCTTCAAATTGAATTTGACAACTTTACATGTAAAGCAAGCAATATTCACCTCATTAATGTTCCGTCTCTGATGTTGCCAAAAATATTAGCTAGTACCTCCACTTAAGAAAATGATATAGATCAGCACTGTTTTCATTTTGAAAAGAAAATAGCCAAGAATTCAAAAGGACCAAAAGAGCACTAGTCTTTTTTATTATTGACAATGCTAGTAAAGTATATACCTCACTGTCAGTAGATATATAAGCTGTCAGTAGATACATAAGCTGATTAATATTGTGTGGTCACGGAATGTATCTTGGTGCTTATGAGATGGTACCTGATGGCGTATAGACAAAGGTTTAGTAATCGCAAAACAAAAACTAGGCAAGCCAATGTCGGCTTTGCTAAGGTAAAATAAATACTGTTTCACAGGTGGCATACATCTATACAAGATTTAAAAAGATCATGACAAACTAGGGCAACTCATATTGGTTCAAGAATTAAAATAGTCTATCCATTCTGACGGCAAGACTTATCTTCACGAAGGCCAGGTAGAAATTTTGGATGAAACTGCTCGTACAGAGAATGAATATTCCTTGACTCTTACAGTTCCTTTTTACCATACTTTTTCCTCTCAGCAGGTTCCCAATACGCAACCGATTCAGTCTCATGCGAATAATTACATATTTTGATTTGGCACAATTTATATGAGTCAAACGTCTGACATCAGGCAATCATTATATAGTTCTACGTGTACTCATTGCACAAAAATATGGCAAAAAGCCTAGTCTGATTTTATTATGGAGCATTATTAACCTTTCATGTCGAAAGGTTCTATATAATCTATTGATTATTCACTAGTTCAATCCATGTATAATTGTAAGGGACAGAACTCAGGGGGTTTTATTATCAGATTTATTGCAATATTAAGGGACACAGCTCAGGGGGGTTTATTATCAGGTTCATTCCATATGTATTATTTGAGATAAGACATTCGTCTAGATTATTCAGCGGAAGTAGAAATACACATTGAACTATAATATTTTGGAACTATTGTAAATTATTGAAATGTGTTGCAGACCAAGCCATTTTGACACGTCAGGACTGTTGGGGGACAAGTATGTTCTTGGAACCGAAATCTATCCGGAATATTTAATTATTTTGGACCAATGTTTCAGGATTATTAAGGATTCAGTCACAGTTACGGACAGGATACTGTAAATTATTACTAAATTTTCATTTTATTAAAATTAATAATAAAATTGTTTTGCAATGCTGTCTTTGTTACTTAGTGTATGGCCAGAGAATCGTACCCATATATATGAATGGAGACAGATTGAAATACACGGATAAAATTCCAGAGAGACAATAACATGGACAGATGGATGGATGGAATATGTAAAACAAAAACATATATTAAATTTGTCCTCCTTTCTGATTATTTTTCTGTCTGTGTGTCAGCTTCCCTGCAAGCATATGTACGTTTGTACGTAGCTACGTATGTATCCATCAATGTATCGATGTATACATGCATGCATCCATATATATATATATATATATATATATATATATATATATATATATATATATATATATATATATATATATATATATATATATATATATATATATATATATATATATATGTGTGTGTGTGTGTGTGTGTGTGTGTGTATGAGACCGCTCCGGTGGCCTAGTCGTTAGAGCGTCCGCCTCGGATGCGGCAGGTCATGGGTTCGATCCCCGCCCGAGTCATACCAAAGGCTTTCAAAAATTGCACTAACAGCTGCCTCCCTTGGCGCTCAGCATTAAGAGGTTAGTGCTAGGACTGGTCGGCCTGGTATCAGGATAATGTGACTGGGTGGGACATCATGCTACATGTCTGCGGCATGATGTCCCAGTGCTAGACATCACTATAAATTGCCACACTGCAGACATCGTAGCGATATTTTTAAAGCTACATTGAAATCCAAATCACACACACACACACACACACACAAACACACACACACACAAACAAACACACACACACACAAACGTACAAACATACACACTCACAAAAACACACACAAATACACATACACACACAAACACATCCACACACACACACACACACACGCACACAATGATACCTTCCTGGACATCTGTTTCTGTAAGCTTTTCCATTAATTCTTTTCCTCGTGGAAGAAATTATTTTCAGGTTTCTATTGTCTTTGCTTTTCTGTGGTCTCTATCCATATTAGTCTTCCCATTGGTCCATATGTTAAACTTATTGACTAACAAACTGGATTTATGTGACTCGCCATGTTGCCACCTATTGCAAAAAAAATGTAAGCATGCACTATCATCAACAGTTAACGTCATAAGGAAGAAACTGCGGAGAAAACTAAAATGCAAAGAATATACACAATACACCATTTGAGCAGCGGGTATTAGAAGGGACTATTGCGTTGGGTTATTGCTACGGAAATATTGATATTGGAGGGATTCATTATTGCCAAAGAGGGAAATAACAGAATATATACATGCTGCAGAATCGGTTTAACTGATATTAGTATAGGAAATTAGATACTAAATCGCGTGACAAAGACAATGACAGATTATTTTCAATAGCATAATGGAATCAGATCCGACACTAGGCGAAGTACTTGCACATCGTTAACACTGAATGAGCGCTGGAAGTTTGGCAACATTGAGAAACTTAGTTTAAAAGTTATTTGAAAATTACAATTATGCGAGATCAAAAATATATTGATTAGAAAGAAAGGTTTGGTAATGTCCACTGCAATTACATGTAATTAGCGAAAATAATTATGAATGTATATTCGTAATTATAATTTTTATATTACTCAGCGGGTCATGTTCTGCAAGACTTTATATTCTTATATGAAACCAGATCTTGCTGTTATCGGGAGTCAATGAACAATGGGGAACAGCGAGAGAGAGAGAGAGAGAGGTAATGAGGAGAAAACATAAACATATATAAATATATCGGAGAGGGGGCAACGAAAACTGTCAGATGTAAAGTAGAACGAAACACTAGGGGATTACTTGGGAAAATCAGTGGAAGACATGGGCGGGAATTAAAGTTCTTACAAGTTCAAAGTATAATATTCAAATTTTTGCACGATGTATGGCTTACGGGTGAAGTGGCTTTCAAACTCCATTTGGCAAAGGAAATAAACAAATGCCCAAGATATAAAGCAGCCACTTTTTAAAATACTAAGCAATAGATCAATGGGAGACTGCTATAGTAGAAAGAATTAACTTCATAATGCAGATATGTAAACAGTGGAAATACCGAATACATAATTTATTAACGTATATAATATTTTACTGACTATATTGTTAAAACAATGTTGAAAAGTTGTCATGTAGTTAGTATTAAACAATAAGTGCATGACTAAAATAATGTTTTCCTGTACCCTTGTAAAATACCAATGTGGAGATCGGCCCCTGGAGGAAAGATAAGCGTTTTGGAGGAAGAAAATCGATCGCCCTTGTTATCACCTGAGAGAAAAGTCTTCTTACAAAAACAAAATAAGCAAAGTAACATAGCATTCAGAAAATCGCTATCTCTTTCAGAAACCGCGAATACAGCTTTTTTATCTCCCCTGTATAATTGCCAAAATGCTAATATGTATTTCTTTATGTATGTATGTATGTATGGATGGATGAATGGATGTACGTATACATGTATGTATGTCTTTACGTATGTATGTACGTCTTTACGTATGTATGTATGTCTTTACGTATGTATGTATCTATGTACGTATGTATGTATGTATGTCTTTACGTATGTATGATATGTACGTATGTATGTATGTATGTCTATATATGTATGTATGGATGGATGGATGTTCGTATATATGTATGTATGTCTTTACGTATGTATGTGTATATACGTATATATGTATGTATGTATAAATAGATGTATGGATGATTTAACTGCCGATTGATAATTACTTCCGTGTGACTAGCCTGAATTACTTTAGGCGGTAGGAAATTAGATTTTTGCTTTGAAACATTTGGTTTTATTAGATAAAGTATGTATAGTGCATATAGAATATACTCGTCAGTCAGAGGCTTGCATTATTAGTCATTAAACACTAATTTCGAGCTTGAATTCATGACAAATCTATAACTACTAAAGAGCATATATATTAACCATAAGAAGATAATCTGTGTGTGTATTAACGTGTATGTGTGGATGTGTTGTGTGTGACTTTGAAGTGAAAATGAAGCTAGCATCTAGCTGCATAGTGCCATTTGAATCTAGCAAAACAAGCAAGTCAAGAGGTTCCAAACTGTGGCGCTATGAGTATTAAGCAGAGACATATTGCTTGTCAGAGGGACTTGTAGTTTCCTTAATCACTGTTTGTGTGATATTTCAATGTTGAAAATTACAATACAGATTAGTTTAAATTGAGTTAACTTTTGGTAAGTCAAGAATATTTGTATACGTTATAATTGGCCATTCAGAACTGCCGTATGAAATTAAGAAACCAAAAGGGTTGTAATGAGTTTTGCATTAACCGATACATGGTTTACAGGGAATGCATTGAATTTAACGATAGTTATTGGTAAAAGAAACAAGAACAACAAAATAGGAACCCGCTACAGAATAGCACAAGATCCACTAAACACTATTACTTTTACAATTGAATTTATTTAAAGAACCATACTCTTGACTTACGAATACCAGTCACTTGAGTACCAGAGTAAACCTAAGCTTATATTTATTGCCATTGTATAGAGTGTTTGCGTTTATGTTGATCAAACGTATCTTCATAATTTCTCACATCGAAGAGCAAACGGCATTGGCTGTTGACCAACGTGACCTGATACAGGTTTATATTACGAACACATCCGGCAATATTAAGCCGTCACAAACTTTGTAAAAGGAAATCTCTTTTCTTGCCGAATGCTTTCATTGTAACCGTATCATTTTTTTATATGGCTTGATGTAAAGGTGAAAATAGATAAACCATTTTAGTACGACCCTTTCAAATTGAATCGGCGCAATCGTTTCATGATATAATCAAATTCATTTTCCTAACATTTGTGAGAGAACAATACTAGAGCGAGGTATATTGAATTATGAATTCATAAAGTGAAGAGCACGAAATTATAAAAAGCACAACACAAGCGCCAAACCTATAGCTATATTATAAGGAAATAAATAAAGAATACAACCGGACTGCCAATCACTTACATATTATTATCCATTTATATATTTGTTCTGCTTTAAGATGTCCAATCTATTATCTATCATGACGCTGCGAAACATTCGGTGTACCGGTTGGGAATATTTATCTGTATTGCAACATGCATTATTATCGATTTATTTTCTGCTTGCATTTTTCTAAGACACGATCCTGATGCTGTACTAAAACATTGTGCCAAACTCAACATGCCATGATTGAAGTCATTCATGGTTCCATTGTTTTGGGTCTGTTCAGATTTGTTGAAGAAATAAACTTACAAGATGTTAGTCCCTTTCTAGAACAGTATTAATTAAGTTCTTTTCCAAATTTGTCAAGGTGTTAGCAGAATTATCCAGTTATTATGCTATTGCCGATAAGTGAAAAGTGTATGTGTCATCGAAATCTTATTGTAGTCCTAGCAGTTTGTTACATATTATTTTAACGGAATAATATAATTATATAAAATTTCATAAAATATGTCCTTTAATATTTTTTTAAAAATTCTACTATGAATGATGTTTTCAAATGGTATCCAACTCATTGTCAGCAGAATATACCGTTTATTCGTATCATAATTGCATACTTGTCCACAATTCAATCCCGTACCTAACATTACCTGTCTGATTTGTAACATTTTCTCTGTTAACGTTTGCAAGTACACTTTTGTAGAGATTGATTAATAATATGAAATCCTAATCGTCTGACGCATTTTATAGTTTGTATTTTCACAGGTAAACAATGCTTGATAAAATACAAATTAATACAGATTTTATGCCTGTTTTTCTTTTTTAATTGCATCAATTCTAGTCATATCAATGGATCTATGGTAAGTGTTAATATATCCCTGGATTATCTCTTGCAATTCTTCTGTCACTCATCCTTCTAGGCATAGATTTCATCAATATAGCCATTGTCCTTTAGGCTGAATGCCAACAGTATCTGACTGCTCTTGTGAATTTACGTGATTTGTATAAACCCTTTTGCATGGCTACCTTTCGATTTATTCCTTGTTAAGATTGAAGTAGAGTGTGGAGTTCTCACAATTCCTGCATTATCTTCTTTTACTGGTTCGATGTTATGTATGACTGACACATCAATACATTTCTGATGCTTTTTCTGCTAATTTAATAAAAAAAATTTGTAGTCATTATATAGAAAAAGAAACTAAGATGATATTAAAGGAGATGTAGTGTGATGAACTCTGTATTTTGTAGAGAAATGTTTTATATATTTTGCCAATAGCTGGATGTAAGTAGTGTTATTATGTCGTTATGCTCGGGGTTGGGGTGGGAAATGTGTGATTGTTGATTTCTAATGCAGCATAGAAGACAATAGAAATGTTTTATTTGTCATCTTTCTCTCTATTCAGCATCTAATCACCATTGATTTAGTGATGATGTCGAAAAAGTTTTACATTCATATACTTTGCTCTTTTTCATTTTTTGTACAATACTTAGGATGGGTTGTAATAAACAAATCTTTATCAACGTTCATTTCAACTTGTTTGTAATCAATAATTCGTGAAGGAGACAGTGGAGATGTATAAAGTCATCAGTGGTGATTCTGTGCAAACGCAGTGAATGGTGAAGATTTTTCTCCACCGCAGAAACTAAAATATTTGTCATTTACAATAGTTGCATAGCAATCATCTTTCGAAAATATACATGTTTTGTACGATACAAATATACTTTTAATATTTTATTAGTCATAAAATGTGCCCGGAAATGATAAGTGAAACAAATATTTAATTTTACTAAAAAAGGAAACAGCTCGCTTTTTCAGTTCAAACTCAAACATCTTTTGGAAAAGAAAATACGAAGCAACACCTTTACACGCGTACCCATGGTTATTGTCTTTTTCTCCCTATATTATTCTCACCCTCTTTCTCTCTCTATCTATCTCTTTATATATATATATATATATATATATATATATATATATATATATATATATATATATATATATATATATATATATATATATATATATGAAGGAAATAAACATAACTTGGCCCATGATATATACAACGGCTCTAAGGCATTATAATGTTAGTGATTTAGTTTAAATAGAAAACTTCCGGATAAGTGTGTTATTGGTTATTTTAATATATTCTATGTCTTTTCCTACTTCAAATTCTGTAAGGTTGTTTCCGTTCCTGCAGGGAAGACGTTCAAATAAAACTTTTTTTTTTCCTCTCAGACCCATAGCATACACAAGGGCTATATTTCATTTATTCGTTGTTTCAGTCATGTGTTCACATCGGTGAAACTATAAAGAAAAATCATTGATAAGTTTATTTTCAATAAATATAGGGCTGCTTGTCTTCATAGTCAGGTGTGATAGTGTCGGAGGATACCACTGTAAGTCTACTTCTGCTACCCTGCATATTACTAAATGTTTGTTGACCACATTGATTTAACGGCCTCACAGGATATCACTATGATGGTTATAATTGATGTTGCATTTACCTCACGGATATAGGAATGATTGCCTATCAGTCTAGTAAACCATTCTCTTCTTATAAATATGAAGGAAAACTTATGGTCTGTATATTGTCAATCGTCGAAGACCTTAACGTCTGTTTCTAATATTATATTGATGGATGTTAGATTTTACTGCGAAATGCATAATACTTGTTACCGTTCTTGTTTTGTTTTTTTTCTTCCAACTTCCCCATTCGAATTTCCTCAGGCAGCTTCTATATATTAAATGTTTTTCAACTGATTGAAAGAGTACTCATTCAGATGAAAGATAGTGACATAAAAATTATAAAAATTCGTGAGAAGTCGTAAATGCGGTCATTTTGCACCTCTGTTATATTCTTTACACTTACAGATGATGATAAGGAGAAGGATATAAACTGTAAATAATATTTTTCCTGTGATTTGTTTCTGGATTATGTTTAAAAATAGTAATTTATAGCATAATTCTATTACACAATTTGTTGTACATCGTGCTTTAAAAGTGTACTAAATACTGGTATTTCAATGTTTAAAGTCATTATGCGTTACTGTTTTACTATTTAAACTGAGACAATGCATGTTGAAACTGGAATTTTGTGTTCACGCCAGAGAAGAAATGTACACAGATATCCTACCGAGGTCTCATTTCTTTGTTTCCATAGAAAGTGAACAACAACATCTGATTTATCCCATTCTACATGGCGAACAGTCCAAGCAGCTATATTTTCTGACTTTCCTTATTCCTTTCACCTTCGGCAACGTCTGTTGCAGTTATCGATATCAATAGGTTACACATGTAAATTATGTGTAAGAAGGAGAACGTTAATCGCTCACATTTTTATACAGGATCGTCAGCCTGGAAGTAAATTCCACTATCTTTTATAAAAGACGTGACAAGTTTTCCAAGATATTTTTTAAATACTTAATTACTATTATGTTATGCCATTATAAAGAACCACATTCATAATAGTCCAATAATGCAAATCAATCTTCTATTTTCGTTAAGACAGACAAGTAAGAGAAGCGATAAAGGGAAAAAGAAGGGTACACGACCCTTCAAATTGAATTTGACAACTTTACATGTAAAGCAAGCAATATTCACCTCATTAATGTTCCGTCTCTGATGTTGCCAAAAATATTAGCTAGTACCTCCACTTAAGAAAATGATATAGATCAGCACTGTTTTCATTTTGAAAAGAAAATAGCCAAGAATTCAAAAGGACCAAAAGAGCACTAGTCTTTTTTATTATTGACAATGCTAGTAAAGTATATACCTCACTGTCAGTAGATATATAAGCTGTCAGTAGATACATAAGCTGATTAATATTGTGTGGTCACGGAATGTATCTTGGTGCTTATGAGATGGTACCTGATGGCGTATAGACAAAGGTTTAGTAATCGCAAAACAAAAACTAGGCAAGCCAATGTCGGCTTTGCTAAGGTAAAATAAATACTGTTTCACAGGTGGCATACATCTATACAAGATTTAAAAAGATCATGACAAACTAGGGCAACTCATATTGGTTCAAGAATTAAAATAGTCTATCCATTCTGACGGCAAGACTTATTTTCACGAAGGCCAGGTAGAAATTTTGGATGAAACTGCTCGTACAGAGAATGAATATTCCTTGACTCTTACAGTTCCTTTTTACCATACTTTTTCCTCTCAGCAGGTTCCCAATACGCAACCGATTCAGTCTCATGCGAATAATTACATATTTTGATTTGGCACAATTTATATAAGTCAAACGTCTGACATCAGGCAATCATTATATAGTTCTACGTGTACTCATTGCACAAAAATATGGCAAAAAGCCTAGTCTGATTTTATTATGGAGCATTATTAACCTTTCATGTCGAAAGGTTCTATATAATCTATTGATTATTCACTAGTTCAATCCATGTATAATTGTAAGGGACAGAACTCAGGGGGTTTTATTATCAGATTTATTGCAATATTAAGGGACACAGCTCAGGGGGGTTTATTATCAGGTTCATTCCATATGTATTATTTGAGATAAGACATTCGTCTAGATTATTCAGCGGAAGTAGAAATACACATTGAACTATAATATTTTGGAACTATTGTAAATTATTGAAATGTGTTGCAGACCAAGCCATTTTGACACGTCAGGACTGTTGGGGGACAAGTATGTTCTTGGAACCGAAATCTATCCGGAATATTTAATTATTTTGGACCAATGTTTCAGGATTATTAAGGATTCAGTCACAGTTACGGACAGGATACTGTAAATTATTACTAAATTTTCATTTTATTAAAATTAATAATAAAATTGTTTTGCAATGCTGTCTTTGTTACTTAGTGTATGGCCAGAGAATCGTACCCATATATATGAATGGAGACAGATTGAAATACACGGATAAAATTCCAGAGAGACAATAACATGGACAGATGGATGGATGGAATATGTAAAACAAAAACATATATTAAATTTGTCCTCCTTTCTGATTATTTTTCTGTCTGTGTGTCAGCTTCCCTGCAAGCATATGTACGTTTGTACGTAGCTACGTATGTATCCATCAATGTATCGATGTATACATGCATGCATCCATATATATATATATATATATATATATATATATATATATATATATATATATATATATATATATATATATATATATATATATATATATATATGTGTGTGTGTGTGTGTGTGTGTGTATGAGACCGCTCCGGTGGCCTAGTCGTTAGAGCGTCCGCCTCGGATGCGGCAGGTCATGGGTTCGATCCCCGCCCGAGTCATACCAAAGGCTTTCAAAAATTGCACTAACATCTGCCTCCCTTGGCGCTCAGCATTAAGAGGTTAGTGCTAGGACTGGTCGGCCTGGTATCAGGATAATGTGACTGGGTGGGACATCATGCTACATGTCTGCGGCATGATGTCCCAGTGCTAGACATCACTATAAATTGCCACACTGCAGACATCGTAGCGATATTTTTAAAGCTACATTGAAATCCAAATCACACACACACACACACACACACACAAACACACACACACACAAACAAACACACACACACACACACAAACGTACAAACATACACACTCACAAAAACACACACAAATACACATACACACACAAACACATCCACACACACACACACACACACACACACACAATGATACCTTCCTGGACATCTGTTTCTGTAAGCTTTTCCATTAATTCTTTTCCTCGTGGAAGAAATTATTTTCAGATTTCTATTGTCTTTGCTTTTCTGTGGTCTCTATCCATATTAGTCTTCCCATTGGTCCATATGTTAAACTTATTGACTAACAAACTGGATTTATGTGACTCGCCATGTTGCCACCTATTGCAAAAAAAATGTAAGCATGCACTATCATCAACAGTTAACGTCATAAGGAAGAAACTGCGGAGAAAACTAAAATGCAAAGAATATACACAATACACCATTTGAGCAGCGGGTATTAGAAGGGACTATTGCGTTGGGTTATTGCTACGGAAATATTGATATTGGAGGGATTCATTATTGCCAAAGAGGGAAATAACAGAATATATACATGCTGCAGAATCGGTTTAACTGATATTAGTATAGGAAATTAGATACTAAATCGCGTGACAAAGACAATGACAGATTATTTTCAATAGCATAATGGAATCAGATCCGACACTAGGCGAAGTACTTGCACATCGTTAACACTGAATGAGCGCTGGAAGTTTGGCAACATTGAGAAACTTAGTTTAAAAGTTATTTGAAAATTACAATTATGCGAGATCAAAAATATATTGATTAGAAAGAAAGGTTTGGTAATGTCCACTGCAATTACATGTAATTAGCGAAAATAATTATGAATGTATATTCGTAATTATAATTTTTATATTACTCAGCGGGTCATGTTCTGCAAGACTTTATATTCTTATATGAAACCAGATCTTGCTGTTATCGGGAGTCAATGAACAATGGGGAACAGCGAGAGAGAGAGAGAGAGAGAGGTAATGAGGAGAAAACATAAACATATATAAATATATCGGAGAGGGGGCAACGAAAACTGTCAGATGTAAAGTAGAACGAAACACTAGGGGATTACTTGGGAAAATCAGTGGAAGACATGGGCGGGAATTAAAGTTCTTACAAGTTCAAAGTATAATATTCAAATTTTTGCACGATGTATGGCTTACGGGTGAAGTGGCTTTCAAACTCCATTTGGCAAAGGAAATAAACAAATGCCCAAGATATAAAGCAGCCACTTTTTAAAATACTAAGCAATAGATCAATGGGAGACTGCTATAGTAGAAAGAATTAACTTCATAATGCAGATATGTAAACAGTGGAAATACCGAATACATAATTTATTAACGTATATAATATTTTACTGACTATATTGTTAAAACAATGTTGAAAAGTTGTCATGTAGTTAGTATTAAACAATAAGTGCATGACTAAAATAATGTTTTCCTGTACCCTTGTAAAATACCAATGTGGAGATCGGCCCCTGGAGGAAAGATAAGCGTTTTGGAGGAAGAAAATCGATCGCCCTTGTTATCACCTGAGAGAAAAGTCTTCTTACAAAAACAAAATAAGCAAAGTAACATAGCATTCAGAAAATCGCTATCTCTTTCAGAAACCGCGAATACAGCTTTTTTATCTCCCCTGTATAATTGCCAAAATGCTAATATGTATGTATGTATGTATGGATGGATGAATGGATGTACGTATACATGTATGTATGTCATTACGTATGTATGTATGTCTTTACGTATGTATGTATCTATGTACGTATGTATGTATGTATGTCTTTACGTATGTATGATATGTACGTATGTATGTATGTATGTCTATATATGTATGTATGGATGGATGGATGTTCGTATATATGTATGTATGTCTTTACGTATGTATGTGTATATACGTATATATGTATGTATGTATAAATAGATGTATGGATGATTTAACTGCCGATTGATAATTACTTCCGTGTGACTAGCCTGAATTACTTTAGGCGGTAGGAAATTAGATTTTTGCTTTGAAACATTTGGTTTTATTAGATAAAGTATGTATAGTGCATATAGAATATACTCGTCAGTCAGAGGCTTGCATTATTAGTCATTAAACACTAATTTCGAGCTTGAATTCATGACAAATCTATAACTACTAAAGAGCATATATATTAACCATAAGAAGATAATCTGTGTGTGTATTAACGTGTATGTGTGGATGTGTTGTGTGTGACTTTGAAGTGAAAATGAAGCTAGCATCTAGCTGCATAGTGCCATTTGAATCTAGCAAAACAAGCAAGTCAAGAGGTTCCAAACTGTGGCGCTATGAGTATTAAGCAGAGACATATTGCTTGTCAGAGGGACTTGTAGTTTCCTTAATCACTGTTTGTGTGATATTTCAATGTTGAAAATTACAATACAGATTAGTTTAAATTGAGTTAACTTTTGGTAAGTCAAGAATATTTGTATACGTTATAATTGGCCATTCAGAACTGCCGTATGAAATTAAGAAACCAAAAGGGTTGTAATGAGTTTTGCATTAACCGATACATGGTTTACAGGGAATGCATTGAATTTAACGATAGTTATTGGTAAAAGAAACAAGAACAACAAAATAGGAACCCGCTACAGAATAGCACAAGATCCACTAAACACTATTACTTTTACAATTGAATTTATTTAAAGAACCATACTCTTGACTTACGAATACCAGTCACTTGAGTACCAGAGTAAACCTAAGCTTATATTTATTGCCATTGTATAGAGTGTTTGCGTTTATGTTGATCAAACGTATCTTCATAATTTCTCACATCGAAGAGCAAACGGCATTGGCTGTTGACCAACGTGACCTGATACAGGTTTATATTACGAACACATCCGGCAATATTAAGCCGTCACAAACTTTGTAAAAGGAAATCTCTTTTCTTGCCGAATGCTTTCATTGTAACCGTATCATTTTTTTATATGGCTTGATGTAAAGGTGAAAATAGATAAACCATTTTAGTACGACCCTTTCAAATTGAATCGGCGCAATCGTTTCATGATATAATCAAATTCATTTTCCTAACATTTGTGAGAGAACAATACTAGAGCGAGGTATATTGAATTATGAATTCATAAAGTGAAGAGCACGAAATTATAAAAAGCACAACACAAGCGCCAAACCTATAGCTATATTATAAGGAAATAAATAAAGAATACAACCGGACTGCCAATCACTTACATATTATTATCCATTTATATATTTGTTCTGCTTTAAGATGTCCAATCTATTATCTATCATGACGCTGCGAAACATTCGGTGTACCGGTTGGGAATATTTATCTGTATTGCAACATGCATTATTATCGATTTATTTTCTGCTTGCATTTTTCTAAGACACGATCCTGATGCTGTACTAAAACATTGTGCCAAACTCAACATGCCATGATTGAAGTCATTCATGGTTCCATTGTTTTGGGTCTGTTCAGATTTGTTGAAGAAATAAACTTACAAGATGTTAGTCCCTTTCTAGAACAGTATTAATTAAGTTCTTTTCCAAATTTGTCAAGGTGTTAGCAGAATTATCCAGTTATTATGCTATTGCCGATAAGTGAAAAGTGTATGTGTCATCGAAATCTTATTGTAGTCCTAGCAGTTTGTTACATATTATTTTAACGGAATAATATAATTATATAAAATTTCATAAAATATGTCCTTTAATATTTTTTTAAAAATTCTACTATGAATGATGTTTTCAAATGGTATCCAACTCATTGTCAGCAGAATATACCGTTTATTCGTATCATAATTGCATACTTGTCCACAATTCAATCCCGTACCTAACATTACCTGTCTGATTTGTAACATTTTCTCTGTTAACGTTTGCAAGTACACTTTTGTAGAGATTGATTAATAATATGAAATCCTAATCGTCTGACGCATTTTATAGTTTGTATTTTCACAGGTAAACAATGCTTGATAAAATACAAATTAATACAGATTTTATGCCTGTTTTTCTTTTTTAATTGCATCAATTCTAGTCATATCAATGGATCTATGGTAAGTGTTAATATATCCCTGGATTATCTCTTGCAATTCTTCTGTCACTCATCCTTCTAGGCATAGATTTCATCAATATAGCCATTGTCCTTTAGGCTGAATGCCAACAGTATCTGACTGCTCTTGTGAATTTACGTGATTTGTATAAACCCTTTTGCATGGCTACCTTTCGATTTATTCCTTGTTAAGATTGAAGTAGAGTGTGGAGTTCTCACAATTCCTGCATTATCTTCTTTTACTGGTTCGATGTTATGTATGACTGACACATCAATACATTTCTGATGCTTTTTCTGCTAATTTAATAAAAAAATTTTGTAGTCATTATATAGAAAAAGAAACTAAGATGATATTAAAGGAGATGTAGTGTGATGAACTCTGTATTTTGTAGAGAAATGTTTTATATATTTTGCCAATAGCTGGATGTAAGTAGTGTTATTATGTCGTTATGCTCGGGGTTGGGGTGGGAAATGTGTGATTGTTGATTTCTAATGCAGCATAGAAGACAATAGAAATGTTTTATTTGTCATCTTTCTCTCTATTCAGCATCTAATCACCATTGATTTAGTGATGATGTCGAAAAAGTTTTACATTCATATACTTTGCTCTTTTTCATTTTTTGTACAATACTTAGGATGGGTTGTAATAAACAAATCTTTATCAACGTTCATTTCAACTTGTTTGTAATCAATAATTCGTGAAGGAGACAGTGGAGATGTATAAAGTCATCAGTGGTGATTCTGTGCAAACGCAGTGAATGGTGAAGATTTTTCTCCACCGCAGAAACTAAAATATTTGTCATTTACAATAGTTGCATAGCAATCATCTTTCGAAAATATACATGTTTTGTACGATACAAATATACTTTTAATATTTTATTAGTCATAAAATGTGCCCGGAAATGATAAGTGAAACAAATATTTAATTTTACTAAAAAAGGAAACAGCTCGCTTTTTCAGTTCAAACTCAAACATCTTTTGGAAAAGAAAATACGAAGCAACACCTTTACACGCGTACCCATGGTTATTGTCTTTTTCTCCCTATATTATTCTCACCCTCTTTCTCTCTCTATCTATCTCTTTATATATATATATATATATATATATATATATATATATATATATATATATATATATATATATATATATATATATGAAGGAAATAAACATAACTTGGCCCATGATATATACAACGGCTCTAAGGCATTATAATGTTAGTGATTTAGTTTAAATAGAAAACTTCCGGATAAGTGTGTTATTGGTTATTTTAATATATTCTATGTCTTTTCCTACTTCAAATTCTGTAAGGTTGTTTCCGTTCCTGCAGGGAAGACGTTCAAATAAAACTTTTTTTTTTCCTCTCAGACCCATAGCATACACAAGGGCTATATTTCATTTATTCGTTGTTTCAGTCATGTGTTCACATCGGTGAAACTATAAAGAAAAATCATTGATAAGTTTATTTTCAATAAATATAGGGCTGCTTGTCTTCATAGTCAGGTGTGATAGTGTCGGAGGATACCACTGTAAGTCTACTTCTGCTACCCTGCATATTACTAAATGTTTGTTGACCACATTGATTTAACGGCCTCACAGGATATCACTATGATGGTTATAATTGATGTTGCATTTACCTCACGGATATAGGAATGATTGCCTATCAGTCTAGTAAACCATTCTCTTCTTATAAATATGAAGGAAAACTTATGGTCTGTATATTGTCAATCGTCGAAGACCTTAACGTCTGTTTCTAATATTATATTGATGGATGTTAGATTTTACTGCGAAATGCATAATACTTGTTACCGTTCTTGTTTTGTTTTTTTTCTTCCAACTTCCCCATTCGAATTTCCTCAGGCAGCTTCTATATATTAAATGTTTTTCAACTGATTGAAAGAGTACTCATTCAGATGAAAGATAGTGAATTAAAAATTATAAAAATTCGTGAGAAGTCGTAAATGCGGTCATTTTGCACCTCTGTTATATTCTTTACACTTACAGATGATGATAAGGAGATGGATTAAAACTGTAAATAATATTTTTCCTGTGATTTGTTTCTGGATTATGTTTAAAAATAGTAATTTATAGCATAATTCTATTACACAATTTGTTGTACATCGTGCTTTAAAAGTGTACTAAATACTGGTATTTCAATGTTTAAAGTCATTATGCGTTACTGTTTTACTATTTAAACTGAGACAATGCATGTTGAAACTGGAATTCTGTGTTCACGCCAGAGAAGAAATGTACACAGATATCCTACCGAGGTCTCATTTCTTTGTTTCCATAGAAAGTGAACAACAACATCTGATTTATCCCATTCTACATGGCGAACAGTCCAAGCAGCTATATTTTCTGACTTTCCTTATTCCTTTCACCTTCGGCAACGTCTGTTGCAGTTATCGATATCAATAGGTTACACATGTAAATTATGTGTAAGAAGGAGAACGTTAATCGCTCACATTTTTATACAGGATCGTCAGCCTGGAAGTAAATTCCACTATCTTTTATAAAAGACGCGACAAGTTTTCCAAGATATTTTTTAAATACCTAATTACTATTATGTTATGCCATTATAAAGAACCACATTCATAATAGTCCAATAATGCAAATCAATCTTCTATTTTCGTTAAGACAGACAAGTAAGAGAAGCGATAAAGGGAAGAAGAAGGGTACACGACCCTTCAAATTGAATTTGACAACTTTACATGTAAAGCAAGCAATATTCACCTCATTAATGTTCCGTCTCTGATGTTGCCAAAAATATTAGCTAGTACCTCCACTTAAGAAAATGATATAGATCAGCACTGTTTTCATTTTGAAAAGAAAATAGCCAAGAATTCAAAAGGACCAAAAGAGCACTAGTCTTTTTTATTATTGACAATGCTAGTAAAGTATATACCTCACTGTCAGTAGATATATAAGCTGTCAGTAGATACATAAGCTGATTAATATTGTGTGGTCACGGAATGTATCTTGGTGCTTATGAGATGGTACCTGATGGCGTATAGACAAAGGTTTAGTAATCGCAAAACAAAAACTAGGCAAGCCAATGTCGGCTTTGCTAAGGTAAAATAAATACTGTTTCACAGGTGGCATACATCTATACAAGATTTAAAAAGATCATGACAAACTAGGGCAACTCATATTGGTTCAAGAATTAAAATAGTCTATCCATTCTGACGGCAAGACTTATCTTCACGAAGGCCAGGTAGAAATTTTGGATGAAACTGCTCGTACAGAGAATGAATATTCCTTGACTCTTACAGTTCCTTTTTACCATACTTTTTCCTCTCAGCAGGTTCCCAATACGCAACCGATTCAGTCTCATGCGAATAATTACATATTTTGATTTGGCACAATTTATATGAGTCAAACGTCTGACATCAGGCAATCATTATATAGTTCTACGTGTACTCATTGCACAAAAATATGGCAAAAAGCCTAGTCTGATTTTATTATGGAGCATTATTAACCTTTCATGTCGAAAGGTTCTATATAATCTATTGATTATTCACTAGTTCAATCCATGTATAATTGTAAGGGACAGAACTCAGGGGGTTTTATTATCAGATTTATTGCAATATTAAGGGACACAGCTCAGGGGGGTTTATTATCAGGTTCATTCCATATGTATTATTTGAGATAAGACATTCGTCTAGATTATTCAGCGGAAGTAGAAATACACATTGAACTATAATATTTTGGAACTATTGTAAATTATTGAAATGTGTTGCAGACCAAGCCATTTTGACACGTCAGGACTGTTGGGGGACAAGTATGTTCTTGGAACCGAAATCTATCCGGAATATTTAATTATTTTGGACCAATGTTTCAGGATTATTAAGGATTCAGTCACAGTTACGGACAGGATACTGTAAATTATTACTAAATTTTCATTTTATTAAAATTAATAATAAAATTGTTTTGCAATGCTGTCTTTGTTACTTAGTGTATGGCCAGAGAATCGTACCCATATATATGAATGGAGACAGATTGAAATACACGGATAAAATTCCAGAGAGACAATAACATGGACAGATGGATGGATGGAATATGTAAAACAAAAACATATATTAAATTTGTCCTCCTTTCTGATTATTTTTCTGTCTGTGTGTCAGCTGCCCTGCAAGTATATGTACGTTTGTACGTAGCTACGTATGTATCCATCAATGTATCGATGTATATATATATATATATGTGTGTGTGTATGAGACCGCTCCGGTGGCCTAGTCGTTAGAGCGTCCGCCTCGGATGCGGCAGGTCATGGGTTCGATCCCCGCCCGAGTCATACCAAAGGCTTTCAAAAATTGCACTAACAGCTGCCTCCCTTGGCGCTCAGCATTAAGAGGTTAGTGCTAGGACTGGTCGGCCTGGTATCAGGATAATGTGACTGGGTGGGACATCATGCTACATGTCTGCGGCATGATGTCCCAGTGCTAGACATCACTATAAATTGCCACACTGCAGACATCGTAGCGATATTTTTAAAGCTACATTGAAATCCAAATCACACACACACACACACACACACACAAACAAACACACACACACACAAACGTACAAACATACACACTCACAAAAACACACACAAATACACATACACACACAAACACATCCACACACACACACACACACACACACAATGATACCTTCCTGGACATCTGTTTCTGTAAGCTTTTCCATTAATTCTTTTCCTCGTGGAAGAAATTATTTTCAGATTTCTATTGTCTTTGCTTTTCTGTGGTCTCTATCCATATTAGTCTTCCCATTGGTCCATATGTTAAACTTATTGACTAACAAACTGGATTTATGTGACTCGCCATGTTGCCACCTATTGCAAAAAAAATGTAAGCATTCACTATCATCAACAGTCAACGTCATAAGGCAGAAACTGCGGAGAAAACTAAAATGCAAAGAATATACACAATACACCATTTGAGCAGCAGATATTAGAAGGGACTATTGCGTTGGGTTATTGCTACGGAAATATTGATATTGGAGGGATTCATTATTGCCAAAGAGGGAAATAACAGAATATATACATGCTGCAGAATCGGTTTAACTGATATTAGTATAGGAAATTAGATACTAAATCGCGTGACAAAGACAATGACAGATTATTTTCAATAGCATAATGGAATCAGATCCGACACTAGGCGAAGTACTTGCACATCGTTAACACTGAATGAGCGCTGGAAGTTTGGCAACATTGAGAAACTTAGTTTAAAAGTTATTTGAAAATTACAATTATGCGAGATCAAAAATATATTGATTAGAAAGAAAGGTTTGGTAATGTCCACTGCAATTACATGTAATTAGCGAAAATAATTATGAATGTATATTCGTAATTATATTTTTTATATTACTCAGCGGGTCATGTTCTGCAAGACTTTATATTCTTATATGAAACCAGATCTTGCTGTTATCGGGAGTCAATGAACAATGGGGAACAGCGAGAGAGAGAGAGAGAGAGGTAATGAGGAGAAAACATAAACATATATAAATATATCGGAGAGGGGGCAACGAAAACTGTCAGATGTAAAGTAGAACGAAACACTAGGGGATTACTTGGGAAAATCAGTGGAAGACATGGGCGGGAATTAAAGTTCTTACAAGTTCAAAGTATAATATTCAAATTTTTGCACGATGTATGGCTTACGGGTGAAGTGGCTTTCAAACTCCATTTGGCAAAGGAAATAAACAAATGCCCAAGATATAAAGCAGCCACTTTTTAAAATACTAAGCAATAGATCAATGGGAGACTGCTATAGTAGAAAGAATTAACTTCATAATGCAGATATGTAAACAGTGGAAATACCGAATACATAATTTATTAACGTATATAATATTTTACTGACTATATTGTTAAAACAATGTTGAAAAGTTGTCATGTAGTTAGTATTAAACAATAAGTGCATGACTAAAATAATGTTTTCCTGTACCCTTGTAAAATACCAATGTGGAGATCGGCCCCTGGAGGAAAGATAAGCGTTTTGGAGGAAGAAAATCGATCGCCCTTGTTATCACCTGAGAGAAAAGTCTTCTTACAAAAACAAAATAAGCAAAGTAACATAGCATTCAGAAAATCGCTATCTCTTTCAGAAACCGCGAATACAGCTTTTTTATCTCCCCTGTATAATTGCCAAAATGCTAATATGTATTTCTTTATGTATGTATGTATGTATGGATGGATGAATGGATGTACGTATACATGTATGTATGTCTTTACGTATGTATGTATGTCTTTACGTATGTATGTATCTATGTACGTATGTATGTATGTATGTCTTTACGTATGTATGATATGTACGTATGTATGTATGTATGTCTATATATGTATGTATGGATGGATGGATGTTCGTATATATGTATGTATGTCTTTACGTATGTATGTGTATATACGTATATATGCATGTATGTATAAATAGATGTATGGATGATTTAACTGCCGATTGATAATTACTTCCGTGTGACTAGCCTGAATTACTTTAGGCGGTAGGAAATTAGATTTTTGCTTTGAAACATTTGGTTTTATTAGATAAAGTATGTATAGTGCATATAGAATATACTCGTCAGTCAGAGGCTTGCATTATTAGTCATTAAACACTAATTTCGAGCTTGAATTCATGACAAATCTATAACTACTAAAGAGCATATATATTAACCATAAGAAGATAATCTGTGTGTGTATTAACGTGTATGTGTGGATGTGTTGTGTGTGACTTTGAAGTGAAAATGAAGCTAGCATCTAGCTGCATAGTGCCATTTGAATCTAGCAAAACAAGCAAGTCAAGAGGTTCCAAACTGTGGCGCTATGAGTATTAAGCAGAGACATATTGCTTGTCAGAGGGACTTGTAGTTTCCTTAATCACTGTTTGTGTGATATTTCAATGTTGAAAATTACAATACAGATTAGTTTAAATTGAGTTAACTTTTGGTAAGTCAAGAATATTTGTATACGTTATAATTGGCCATTCAGAACTGCCGTATGAAATTAAGAAACCAAAAGGGTTGTAATGAGTTTTGCATTAACCGATACATGGTTTACAGGGAATGCATTGAATTTAACGATAGTTATTGGTAAAAGAAACAAGAACAACAAAATAGGAACCCGCTACAGAATAGCACAAGATCCACTAAACACTATTACTTTTACAATTGAATTTATTTAAAGAACCATACTCTTGACTTACGAATACCAGTCACTTGAGTACCAGAGTAAACCTAAGCTTATATTTATTGCCATTGTATAGAGTGTTTGCGTTTATGTTGATCAAACGTATCTTCATAATTTCTCACATCGAAGAGCAAACGGCATTGGCTGTTGACCAACGTGACCTGATACAGGTTTATATTACGAACACATCCGGCAATATTAAGCCGTCACAAACTTTGTAAAAGGAAATCTCTTTTCTTGCCGAATGCTTTCATTGTAACCGTATCATTTTTTTATATGGCTTGATGTAAAGGTGAAAATAGATAAACCATTTTAGTACGACCCTTTCAAATTGAATCGGCGCAATCGTTTCATGATATAATCAAATTCATTTTCCTAACATTTGTGAGAGAACAATACTAGAGCGAGGTATATTGAATTATGAATTCATAAAGTGAAGAGCACGAAATTATAAAAAGCACAACACAAGCGCCAAACCTATAGCTATATTATAAGGAAATAAATAAAGAATACAACCGGACTGCCAATCACTTACATATTATTATCCATTTATATATTTGTTCTGCTTTAAGATGTCCAATCTATTATCTATCATGACGCTGCGAAACATTCGGTGTACCGGTTGGGAATATTTATCTGTATTGCAACATGCATTATTATCGATTTATTTTCTGCTTGCACTTTTCTAAGACACGATCCTGATGCTGTACTAAAACATTGTGCCAAACTCAACATGCCATGATTGAAGTCATTCATGGTTCCATTGTTTTGGGTCTGTTCAGATTTGTTGAAGAAATAAACTTACAAGATGTTAGTCCCTTTCTAGAACAGTATTAATTAAGTTCTTTTCCAAATTTGTCAAGGTGTTAGCAGAATTATCCAGTTATTATGCTATTGCCGATAAGTGAAAAGTGTATGTGTCATCGAAATCTTATTGTAGTCCTAGCAGTTTGTTACATATTGTTTTAACGGAATAATATAATTATATAAAATTTCATAAAATATGTCCTTTAATATTTTTTTAAAAATTCTACTATGAATGATGTTTTCAAATGGTATCCAACTCATTGTCAGCAGAATATACCGTTTATTCGTATCATAATTGCATACTTGTCCACAATTCAATCCCGTACCTAACATTACCTGTCTGATTTGTAACATTTTCTCTGTTAACGTTTGCAAGTACACTTTTGTAGAGATTGATTAATAATATGAAATCCTAATCGTCTGACGCATTTTATAGTTTGTATTTTCACAGGTAAACAATGCTTGATAAAATACAAATTAATACAGATTTTATGCCTGTTTTTCTTTTTTAATTGCATCAATTCTAGTCATATCAATGGATCTATGGTAAGTGTTAATATATCCCTGGATTATCTCTTGCAATTCATCTGCCACTGATCCTTCTAGGCATAGATTTCATCAATATAGCCATTGTCCTTTAGGCTGAATGCCAACAGTATCTGACTGCTCTTGTGAATTTAAGTGATTTGTATAAACCCTTTTGCATGGCTACCTTTCGATTTATTCCTTGTTAAGATTGAAGTAGAGTGTGGAGTTCTCACAATTCCTGCATTATCTTCTTTTACTGGTTTGATGTTATGTGGACATAGTACACAATTCATTTTACTATATGTTCTCTACATTTGTTTCTCAGTACTGACCTTTCCACTGTGTGACAATCAATGCAAATCATATGTTAATCTAAAATACCTTCAAAGATGACTTTACGGTGAAGTTCTTGTCAAAGGTTGACCTGCTCTTTTTTTAGATTATTGACTGTCAACATAACAGCATGTAACCAGAACACGAATTTCACTTCCGGATCATCACCAAGGCCTTATTACTCACTGTGCACTGTCGCCAAAATACATACAGACAACAACACCCTGAGCTCATATTATCAAGAATAAACAGTTACCTTTAAATCCCTACCAAAAATGCATAAATAAAACTCTTCTATCACCACCAAAATGAGAGAGGAAAAAATGTTCTAAAAATAGACTAGAACTACATTCGTGGGTACTGAACTGGAAGTATTAATTGTGATGTAATTCCATGTATGACTGACACATCAATACATTTCTGATGCTTTTTCTGCTAATTTAATAAAAAAAATTTTGTAGTCATTATATAGAAAAAGAAACTAAGATGATATTAAAGGAGATGTAGTGTGATGAACTCTGTATTTTGTAGAGAAATGATTTATATATTTTGCCAATAGCTGGACATAAGTAGTGTTATTATGTCCTTATGCTAGGGGTTGGGGTGGGAAATGTGTGATTGTTGATTTCTAATGCAGCATCGTATACAATAGAAATGTTTTTTTTGTCATCTTTCTCTCTATTCAGCATCTAATCACCATTGATGTAGTGATGATGTCGAAAAGGTCTTACATTCATATGCTTTGCTCTTTTTCATTTTTTGTACAATATTTAGGATGGGTTGTAATAAACAAATCTGTATCAACGTTCATTTCAACTTGTTTGTAATCAATAATTCGTGAAGGAGACAGTGGAGATGTATAAAGTCATCAGTGGTGATTCTGTGCAAACGCAGTGAATGGTGAAGATTTTTCTCCACCGCAGAAACTAAAATATTTGTCATTTATAATAGTTACATAGCAATCATCTTTCGAAAATATACATGTTTTGTAAGATACAATTATACTTTTAATATTTTATTAGTCATAAAATGTGCCCGGAAATGATAAGTGCAACAAATATTTAATTTTACTAAAAAAGGAAACAGCTCGCTTTTTCAGTTCAAACTCAAACATCTTTTAGAAAAGAAAATACGAAGCAACACCTTTACACGCGTACCCATGGTTATTGTCTTTTTCTCCCTATATTATTCTCACCCTCTTTCTCTCTCTATCTCTCTCTTTATATATATATATATATATATATATATATATATATATATATATATATATATATATATATATATATATATATATATATATGATATATACAACGGCTCTAAGGCATTATAATGTTAGTGATTTAGTTTAAATAGAAAACTTCCGGATAAGTGTGCTATCGGTTATTTTAATATATTTTATGTCTTTTTCTACTTCAAATTCTGTAAGGTTGTTTCCGTTCCTGCAGGGAAGATGTTCAAATAAAATATTTTTTTTTCCTCTCAGACCCATAGCATACACAAGAGCTATATTTCATTTATTCGTTGTTTCAGCCATGTGTTCACATCAGTGAAACTATAAAGAAAATCGTTGATAAGTTTATTTTCAATAAATATAGGTATGCTTGTCTTCATAGTCAGGTGTGATAGTGTCGGAGGATACCACTGTAAGTCTACTTCTGCTACCCTGCATATTACTAAATGTTTGTTGACCACATTGATTTAACGGCCTCACAGGATATCACTATGATGGTTATAATTGATATTGCATTTACCTCACGGATATATGAATGATTGCCCATCAGTCTATTAAACCATTCTCTTCTTATAAATATGAAGGAAAACTTATGGTCTGTATATTGTCAATCGTCGAAGACCTTAACGTCTGTTTCTAATATTATATTGATGGATGTTAGATTTTACTGCGAAATGCATAATACTTGTTACCGTTCTTGTTTTTTTTTTTTCTTCCAACTTCCCCATTCGAATTTCCTCGGGCAGCTTCTATATATTAAATGTTTTTCAACTGATTGAAAGAGTACTCATTTAGATGAAAGATAGTGAAATAACAATTAAAAAAATTCGTGCGAAGTCATAATTGCGGTCATTGTGCACCTCTGTTATATTCTTTAAACTTACAGATGATGATAAGGAGTAGGATTAAAACTGTAAATAATATTTTTCCTGTGATTTGTTTCTGGACTATGTTTAAAAATAGCAATTTATAGCATAATTCTATTACACAATTTGTTGTACACCGTGCTTTAAAAGTGTACTAAATATGATATTTCAAATTTAAAAGTCATTATGCGTTACTGTTTTACTATTTAAACTGAGACAATGCATGTTGAAACTGGAATTTTGTGTTCATTCCAGAAAAGAAATGTACACAGATGTCCTACCGATGTCTCATTTGTTTTTCTTTCCATAGAAAGTGAACAACAACATCTGATTTATCCCATTCTACATGGCGAACAGTCCAAGCAGGTATATTTTCTGACTTTCCTTATTCCTTTCACCTTCGGCAACGTCTATTACAGTTATCGATATCTATAGGTTACACATGTAAATTATGTGTTAGAAGGAGAACATAATCGCTCCGATTTTTATACAGAATCGTCATCCTGGAAGTAAATTCCACTATCTTTTCCAAGACGCAACAAGTTTTCCAAGATACTTGAATTACTTAATTACTATTATTTTATGACATTATAAAGGAACACATTCATTACAGTCCAATAATACAAATAAATTTATTTTCGTTAAGGCAGACAAGTAAGAGAAGCGATGAAGGAAAGAAGAAGGGTACACGATCCTTCAAATTGAATTTGACACCTTTACATGTAAAGCAAGCAACATTCACCTAATTAATGTTCTGTCTCTGATGTCGCCAAAAATGTTAGCTATTACCTCCACTTAAGAAAATAATGTAGATCAACATTGTTTTCATTTTGAAAAGAAAATAGCCAAGAATTCAAAAGGACCAAAAGAGTACTAGTCTTTTGTATTATTGGCAATGCTAGTAAAGTATATACCTCATTGTCAGTGGATACATAAGCTGTCAGTAGATATGTCAGTAGATACATATGCTGATTATTATTGTGTGGTCAAGGAATGAATATTGGTGCTTATGAGTTGGTACCTGATGGCATATAGACAGAGGTTTAGTAATCGCAAAACAGAAACTAGCCAAGCCAATGTCGGCTTTGCTAAGGTAAAATAAATACTGTTTCACAGGTGGCATACATCTATACAAGATTTAAAAAGATCATGACAAACTAGGTCAACTCATATTGGTTCAAGAATTAAAATAGTCTATCCATTCTGACGGTAAGACTTATCTTCACGAAGGCCAGGTAGAAATTTTGGATGAAACTGCTCGTACAGAGAATCAATATTCCTTGACTTTTAAAGTTCATTTTTACCATACGTTTTCCTCTCAGCAGGTTACCAATACGAAACCGATTCAGTCTCATGCGAATAATTACATATTTTGATTTGGCACAATTTATATAAGTCAAACGTCTGACATCAGGAAATCATTATATAGTTCTACGTGTACTCATTGCACAAAAATATGGCAAAAAGCCTAGTCTGATTTTATTATGGAGCATTATTAACCTTTCATGTCGAAAGGTTCTATATAATCTATTGATTATTCACTAGTTCAATCCATGTATAATTGTAAGGGACACAACTCAGGGGTTTTTGTTATCAGCTTTATTGCAATATTAAGGGACACAACTCAGGGGGTTTTATTATCAGGTTCATTGCATATGGTATCACGGTACCAATTGTTTTTCCATATACCTCAATGCTAATGTTTTGTGAAATAAATATACTTTCGGTCCTACTTGGGCATGCATGTCACACACTGTCATATAGAACAATGCTAGATTGTCAATTTGACAATGACATAACCAGGTACTCCATTGCATTTAAGAGAGATAACTCTACTGGAACTAGACAGGGGTAAGAGTTATCTAGTCACAACAAGCACATTTTCAGCCATGTGTACCATATTTTAAAAAAATCATAAAAAATACAAAATATGATCTAGATAGAAATTAACACAAACTCACATGTTGCCAAGAGGCTCAACATTTTTTTAAGCCAAACAGAAAGTACAACTCTTACATAATGCACCAATCACAGCTAGTGTTGTTCTTTAATTCTGAATACAATGTTCCATACACCTTAAGCTCCGCCCACCTGGACTTGCGCAATTGGTACCGTTATACCTATAGCAAACCTTAATTTTTCCAATAATCTGTGAAATAGTTCGGGACTGTATAAGTAACAAATATACTTAGTCTCACTTGTGAAAAACAATTTGATGAGGTATTAACCTATGTCTTATATGAATGTGTATAGAAATGTCATTGAGCTGTTTGAACTATTGTTTTCATACTTTTGCTTCACCATCAAAATCATCTTTTGAAATAAAATGAATTCTTTCAACTATGACTTGTATCTTATTCCTATCAGCACTTATTGAACTTCACATAGGTGATATGGGATAAATCACATTATGTCATATTATGTAATAACTAGGTCAAAGGTCAATGTACCAAATAGTATGTACCTGTCCTATTTCAAAATGTACAATTCACCTAAAAGAAAGGAATTTATATTTGTTTGGTAGGTGCAGAACTTAACATCAGAGACAGGTGGACATGACCCAATCTTATTATAAAGTATAAGCTTTGACCACATTACACTATCTGCAGATACAAGAAGTCACTAACCACCAGTCCTCACACAAAGGTCCACCTAACCATCCTCTTTGTAACACAAATAGTAAGCTTTCCTCCTTTGTAATGTGAACAAAATTGTTTCAATAAGCCAATCAGTCACCAAATATAGTAAATCACAGCCTCTAAGTGGTTATGTTGGATTGGGGGGTGAACGTAGGGGAATAAAATACAGAAAAATGCCAAATATAAACACTAAGTATAGCACATCAAATGGAGTTAAAAACAGGAGGAAAGTGTTTATCTAAAAGGGAGAGGTAGCTTATGATAAAGGAATTAAAGGAGGCAAAATCAGCAATGCTGAAAATGAGAAGTGAAAGTTTGATGACCTTACCTTGGACAAATATATGGGGCAGGGCCCAACAGGTCCAAGGACAGCCCAATGGCAACTGTGCTATAACATCCCTTACAGGTACCCAAATTTCAAGTGAAGTTGTGTTCATTTCCATCTAATATGAAAGGGTGAATAATTTAGATAATATAGATACATATAAAGTATATTTCTTCTACATAAGAATTTAATAATAATTGGCATAAGATAGAGAGAAACTTATCTCAGATCCAAACAGAAGATACCTTATCAGTTTTCAAACTTGTAAACTTTACTGTGAGAAATTATTAAATTGCTTCTACTTACATTTGCATCAAGATAGAGGGCTAATATAATACTTCACAAATCTTCTCTTTATTTTCATAACCAGTTACTGAAAATGTGAGATTTTATTTCCTTAAAATGTTATGACTGGTGTAAGGGAGATAACTGAATGATATACATAAGGTGTGGTAACCTCTAATACAGTATCCATGTAATATAGATGAGTTCATCAACAACCTGTATTAACTTCATTGCAATTAAATTATCTCAAAACACATTACTGATAAAGTGAGAACCTAACATTTAGACTCCTATATTTAGTGGAGACCTCAAGAGTCATGTAATTTTAATTTCTAAGATGACGCAGCTCTTTCATATCACATAGTTCATATTTTCTACAATGCCAGCATGTAGAGTGCAGCCTTCCATAACCATGCAGATATCATCTTATGCCAATTTGGATTCTTGCGATGAGATGCAAAGTTTCAAGAACAGTGTGGATTTGAATGGAATGAATACGCACTGTGTGACTAAAATGGTTATCATTCTGTAATGTTGGACCAAACATGGAAATTCCACAAGAGCAGCTTGACACAAAGAAATAGGATTAACTGAAAGTCAATAGTAGATTATAATTGGGCTTATACAAGTGCCAATGGCAAATGCTGACTTAAGGAAACTGTTCTTGTTTGTTGGTATTCACTGCTACTTCAACAAAAGGGAATGCAAGAGAACTGAACTAACTACATGAACAATTTCAAAGCAGGAAAGTGTAAAAAAAAAGGACAATTAGAGCAGGACAATTCAAATCAAAGTGGGAAGAAATACCATATCCTTAATAAATTACCTAAAAATTACTCATGCCAGAACATCCCACATGGTACAAGTGATCTATCTACAAGTGTACTTAGAGTGTTCTGTATCCTGGTTTATGGCATGCCTTACAAGAACAAGATAGCTGTTTTTGTACACATGATTTTTCATCTTTTGCAGGTAAAATAGCCAATATTTGGCCAAAATCAATTATATTATGCTTACATAACTTATTTTGTTGCATGCATTCCAATCTAGGAGGTAACAGCACATACATAAAGGCATCAGGTAACACAAGCCTATATCTATCATAGCTATAGTTATCAAAAGTCCCCATCCAAAGCCAACTTGTGCTATTTTCTGAAGATTTCATACATTTTATTCTTAAAGAACTTTCAATATTTGGCCAAAACTGTTCAGTACACATTTGTTTTCCTACATCAAACTAGTATAGTTCATAAATGCCGCCCACATGTATGCGTTTCTATGGATACACTGTGAGGCTATTCTTTCCTTTAGGTATCACGGTACCAATTGTTTTTCCATATACCTCAATGCTAATGTTTTGTGAAATAAATATACTTTCTGTCCTACTTGGGCATGCATGTCACACACTGTCATATAGAACAATGCTAGATTGTCAATTTGACAATGACATAACCAGGTACTCCATTGCATTTAAGAGAGATAACTCTACTGGAACTAGACAGGGGTAAGAGTTATCTAGTCACAACAAGCACATTTTCAGCCATGTGTACCATATTTTAAAAAAATCATAAAAAATACAAAATATGATCTAGATAGAAATTAACACAAACTCACATGTTGCCAAGAGGCTCAACATTTTTTAAGCCAAACAGAAAGTACAACTCTTACATAATGCACCAATCACAGCTAGTGTTGTTCTTTAATTCTGAATACAATGTTCCATACACCTTAAGCTCCGCCCACCTGGACTTGCGCAATTGGTACCGTTATACCATATGTATTATTTAAAATAAGACATTATATATATATATATATATATATATATATATATATATATATATATATATATATATATATATATATATACATACATACATACATACATACATACATACATACATACATATATGTATGTATGAGACCGCCCCGGTGGCCTTGTGGTTAGAGCGTCTGCGTTGGATGCGGGAGGTCGTGGGGTCGATCCCCGGCCGAGTCATACCAAAGACTTACAAAAATGGTACTAACAGCTGCCTCGCTTGGCGGTCAGCATTAAGAGGTTAGTGTTAGGACTGGTCGGTCTGGTATTAGGATAATATGACTGGGTGGGACATCATACCAAATGTCTGCGGCAGGATGCACCAGTGCTAAACATCACTAAGAACCGCCACATCGCAGCGATATGACTGAAAAATTGTTAAAGCTACGCTACAAATCCAAATCGCTCACACACATGTATGTATGTATGTATGTATGTATGTATTTATGTATGATTTAAGTGTCAATCGATAATTACTTCCGTGTGATTATTCTTAATTACCTGAGGCGATTGGAAATTTGGTTTTTGTTTCGGAACATTTGGTTTTATTAGATATAGTACATTTAATGTACATGTCAGTCAGAAGCTTGCCTTGTTCATAATTAAACGTGATTTTCGAGCTATATATAACTACTAAACATCATTTATATTAACCGTAAGAAGATAATCTGTGTGTGTGTGTGTGTTAATGTGGCCGATTTAGTGCATGTTTTGATATATGTTTTCCGAAAGATATACAAAAATATTGACTTCAATATCATTCATTATTGCAACGACTTTATTACAGCCCATACTATCCTTAACCCACTGTGGTGTTGTGAAATCAGTTGAGACACGGAGTGAGTTATTGCAGACACATTGATCTACTTGTTAAACATGGGTCATTTGTGCAAATGGAATTTGATACACTGGGTTGCACCCAATACCCTTTCAACAAAAAGGCATATCTCCGATCTATCAAGGACAAGCATATATGAATTGCGATTTCGGTGGCGTTTATTACCATACATTCGCTGTGTGAAGGAATGTCCGATAAAACAAGTCAATACTCATGTATGTTCTTGGCATCCGTCCGTCTACGAGAGACGATGGCATAGCTCCAAAGTACGCTTTTGCTTATCCTTCTTTTTAGCTCTCTTTTCAGCTTGCTTTATTCTTCTCTTTTCCTCTGCGTTTTGAACTCCCTGCCTGACAGCTAGACGCCAGCTGGAACGGTTGTTTGCACAGCTCTCCCAGTCGTTGACATTGATGTTTGCTGTCTTCATATCCTTCTTGCAAACATCTTTGTAGCGCAGATGTGGTCGTCCAGTTGGTCGTGCACCTTCTGCTAACTGCCCATATAACAGGTCCTTGGGAATGCGACCTGGGTCCATTCTCTTGACATGGCCGAGCCAGCGAAGGCGCCTCTCGCTGAGTATGGAGAACATGCTGTTCATGTTGGCCCGTTCTATAACCTCTGTGTTGGGTACTTTGTCCTGCCACTGGATGTGCAGAATGCGCCGCAGACATCTCAGGTGGAAGCTGTTGAGTTTCCTCTCGTGTCTTGCATATGTGGTCCATGTTTCGCTGCTGTAGAGAAGTGAGCTGAGCACGCACGCTTGGTAGACACGCAGTTTGGTCTTCTCTGTGAGGTTGGGGTTGTTCCAGACCCTCTGGTTAAGTCTGGCCATCACTGCTGCTGCCTTGGCAATCCTGCCGCCCACCTCAGAATCAATGTAGAGTGAGCTGGAGATGTTAGACCCGAGGTATGTGAAGTTCTCGACAACTTCCAAATTGTACCCATCGATGGAGACAGAGGGAGGGGAGTCTGTGTCCTGTGCCATGACATTTGTTTTCTTCAAACTGATGGTCAGTCCAAATTCCTTACATGCATGGGAGAGGCAGCATACCAGCTGCTGAAGTCCATCTTCCGTGTGTGATGTCAAGGCTGCATCGTCGGCAAAGAGCAATTCACGGATGAGTACCTCTGTGACTTTAGTCTTAGCACGGAGACGGGCGATGTTGAACAGCTTGCCGTCAGCCCTGGTATGAATGTACACTCCCTCGCTGCAGTCCTTGAATGCATACTGGAGAAGCATGGAGAAGAAGATGGCAAAGAGCGTCGGTGCAAGGACACAGCCTTGTTTGACTCCGCTAACAACTGGGAATGCTTCAGATGTTGCGCCATTGAAGCACACTGTGCTGTGCATGTTCACGTGGAACGACATAATGACAGCAAGCAGACGTGGGGGGCAGCCGATCTTCTGCAGAAGTCTGAAGAGTCCACTCCGACTAACCATGTCAAATGCTTTCGTCAGGTCTATGAAGGCAACGTAGAGGGGCATCCGCTGCTCGCGACACTTCTCCTGCAGCTGACGTAGTGAGAAGATCATGTCTACAGTTGACCTGCCGGCTCGAAATCCACACTGGGATTCTGGGTAGACGCGGGAGGCTAGGATCTGCAAGCGTGCCAAGGCAACACGGGCGAAGGCCTTTCCGACGATGCTGAGGAGGGAGATGCCCCGATAGTTGTTGCAGTCGCTACGGTCTCCTTTGTTTTTGTACAAAGTGACGATGTTGGCATCACGCATGTCCTGTGGGATGTATCCCTGTTCCCAGCAAAGGCAGAGGAGTGTGTGTAGGGGCTGGAGCAGTGCTGGTTTTCCGCTCTTGAGGACTTCAGGCGGAATGCCGTCGCTTCCGGTAGCCTTCCCACAGGCAAGGCAATCGATGGCTTTTCCGAGCTCTTCCAGGGTGGGCTGTGTGTCTAGCTCCTCCATGACAGGCAGGTCTGGAATGGCGTCCAGGGCAGTTCCAGTGACATTGTTTTGGGTTGCATATAGCTCGAGATAGTGCTCAACCCATCGCTGCAGTTGTTTCCCCTGGTCTGTGATGACTTCGCCCATCTTGGACTTGATGGGGGCGGTCTTGTAGCTGGGGGGGGGCTGTCGCTTGTTTGATACCCTCATACATTCCTCTTGTATCCCCGGTGTCAGCAGCTGTCTGTATACTGTTGCAAAGGTTCAGCCAGTAGGTGTTGGCACAGCGGCGGGCGGTCTTCTGGGCGTTATTCCTTGCAATCCTGAGGGCTTGTAGTGTTTTGGGGCTAGGTGCAGCCTTGTATGCCAGGAGGGCTTTCCTCTTTGCCTCAGTCACGGGCTCCATCTCCTCCCAGTTTGCCTCATACCAGTCGACATTCTTTCGCTCCCTCTTCCCGTAAGCTCTGATGGCTGAATTGTACACAGATTCACGGATATGGGACCACTTGGAATCAATGGTGTCATCAGGTGTCACTTTGGTGAGGGCTTCCTTCAGTTTGCTGATGAACTGCTGTGTTTTCTCTGGGTTGCTTGCACAGCAGGTGTTGATACGTGGGTGACCCTTCTTCTTGGCGTGGTGCAGCTTCTTGGGTAATATTCGCACCTTGCTGGCCACGAGGGAATGGTCCGTGTCACAATCGGCACTGTGGTAGCTGCGGGTAAGGAGGACACTGGCCAGTTCTGCACGCCTGGTGATGACGAGGTCTAGCTGGTGCCAGTGGCGTGAACGTGGGTGTCTCCACGACACCTGGTGGATCTCCTTGCATTTGAAGAAAGTGTTTGTCACACATAGGCTGTGGGAGCAGCACATCTCCAGCAGTCGCTGACCATTCTCGTTGATCTTGCCCCTTCCGTAAAAGCCGAGACAGGTGGACCAGGCCTCATGGTCAGCTCCCACTCTAGCATTGAAGTCTCCTAGTAAGTAAAGGCTTTCATTGTTGGGGATACTGGATATTGCCTGATCCAGAGCCTCATAAAACTTGTCTTTCTCCTCGTAGGTGGAGTAGAGGGTTGGAGCGTACACACTGAAGATGTTGACCGGGCCTAAGGATGTTGACAGCCGGAGGGCAAGGATTCTCTCAGTACCTGATGATGGAGGTTCAATGAAGGCGATTAGCGTGTTCTTGACGGCAAAGCCTACACCATGCTGCCTAGGTTCATCCAAGGGCTTCCCCTGCCAAAAGAATGTGTAATTGGCTTCCCTGATGGTGCCGCTGTCAGCCAGTCGGGTCTCCTGGAGGCAGGCAATGTCGATGTTCAGTCGGGAGAGTTCTCTGTCAATGACGGCAGTCTTCCGTGCATCGTCGATCTGCTGTAGGTCAGTGGTCAATCCAGGACACATGGTCCTGATGTTCCAGGTTGCAAAACGAAGAGTTGGAGTCTTTTTATTTCGTCTTTTAGTCTTTCCTGGTGCAGAGTTTTGTGGCCCACTTGTCGAGATGGTTCTCTAAGCTCCACGCACCCAGTGAAGCAGGCAGGCCATGGCGGGCAGCACCTTACTGACTGGGGGCTGCCCAGCTTGAGGCGGGCGGTAGCTGTCCAGTGAGACCTGATGATCTCTCCCACCGTCAGAAGTAACCCCTGGCGCCAAGCTCTACGCCAATTGAGCTTTGACTTAGAACCGGTAAACTGCTACTTCTCGTGTTGTGCCGACGCCGTACGACGACGCTGGAGTGTCCTCTCCACTGGAGCTATGAAGCCTGGGCAGGGTGGTATGGAGAATCAGCTGTTGCCCATGCAGCAGATCCCCCCTCTCCACGCAGCTGGTGTGCCCAAGGGAACGACGAATGCCGATACAGCTTGGCACCAACGGCGTCGCAGGAGTTGCCGGAATGACGTTGAAGTCAATGTCATACTGCCTTAGGGACTCCATCTCCGGATTTTCTGTCAGGGTTTACTCCCTTAGCCTTTCCCATGAGTGGGTATAGCCACAAGGCAGCAGAGGTTTGGAATCGGAGTTTTCCTTCTCCTAGATGAGCTACCATCCAAGGTTTACGAGTCCCATGTATGTATGTATGTACGCACGCATATATGTATGCATGCATGCAGATATGTATGTATGTATGCAAGCAGCAGAGCAGAGCGGGCTCGCCCGCTCTGATTGGTTCACCCACGTTTTCGCAAAATAAGCCTTCCTGAAGATCGCCAAAATAAAAATCACCCGGTAACTCGGTTAAGTTTTTTTATCGTGATATCAAAAAACGGTGGCGACACTGTTGGTGTCAGGCATGAGAGCTCTCCCTCTCTGCTGCTATGAATTAAAAATTTGTATCTAACCCGACTCGATACCGTGTTCGAGGATCATGTACGTTTATCGTGATAAATCCATACGGGTTTAACTGAGCCTGACTAAATAAATTTTTAAACTTATTTATGTCCATATCACCGCTTCACTAAGTTTGGTGAATATTTCGCAGTGTATGTATCCACACCATTAAACACTGCCAGAAGATTACAATTATCCCTGATCACTTTAGGAATTTGTGTATACCGTTGAGTCACATAAATCACATCAGTGTTTTTGTGTCTGCCTCTTGAAAAAATCCGAGCAAGGTTTGTTTGTCTGTCCAGCATTACGTCATGATAAACAACTAAATTATTAATAAGCCCATCAATATCATCTATGGATGGCGCTTCATTAATGTCGGTTATAAATTCAACAACATCATCCCCGCTTTCATTAAAATGTTTAAGTACATCATAGCACCGTTGATCATCCACAGACGGCGCTACCAAATACAATTTATCCCATTTCATCCACTTCATTATTAAATTAAGTAACAACTGCGTCTTACCACTCCCAGAGGGGCCAATGCTAATCATACGAACAGAATTTGGTAGCTGCATGATGCTTAACTGGTTCTCGTCGTTTTGTGGCAGGAAAGTCAGTGATTTCCATTACAATAATATTAAATTAATATGTATTTATATTGTGTAAAATGAAAGGTGCGCACCCCAACAACCAACCTAACAACGATTACAACAAAAAATAATAAATCAGCGGTTACAGGTATGTGTACGCGTTGTGGTATAAAAAAATTAAATTCATCTCCACTAACAAGTCAGGTGACAAGCCAAAAAAAAACAAAGTCAAGTAAAAAAAAAAGCAACACCGAGGTGATATTGCCGCAAAACAAACAAAATTACCTGGAACTCCATGGGCTAAATACCCGGGAGAGAAACATCTTCCAGGATATGATTACTGTGGTCCTGGCACTAGACTTGATATTAGACTTGATGATCAGGATCAACCAAAACCAGGCGAGTATCCGATAAATGAAATCGATAAAGCGTGTCATGCTCATGATGTTGCTTACAAAAGCAAAAATCTACAAGACAGGCATCTCGCAGATGTGAAATTAATTCAATCGCTAAATTCTATTAAAAAAAATAAAACTTTCAGAGAGTCACTCGCTAACTGGTTAGTACTTTTTTTTTGGGGGGGGGCACCAGACAGATGCCCACCCCCTTACTTAACCAAAATAATAAAGTGGTTTTATGTATGTGTGTTAACCCCCTGATATGTTGTTTGTATTCTTTAGAAAAGGATTCCGAACAAAATTTGATTTGGAGTAATTTTGTCGGGGTATTTGTTCTTTAGCCCTAGTGTTTTCTACAGGTTAGATTTTCCGAATCGGTTTCATTCACCGTCTTCGAAATTTCATCCCTGATTTTCTAGTTGACCTTGGCTGGAGGTCTCCTACACCCCGTGTATGCTATTGTGTATAATGCTATATTGTTTGTATGCTATATGGTATGTTTGTTGGGATAGCCTTCTATTCCAAATTTTGCCCATTTTTTTTCTCTCCCTTTTTCTTTCTCTTTTTTTTATAAATTTTTTTAAATAATTATTTTGCTTCTGTTTTTGAATTTTGCCGATGAAACGGTGCACTATTTTGAAAGAAAAAACACATCCTATTGTTTTAAATGCGTGTTAAAGTGTGTCGTTTCATCGTTATAAGGTATTGCAAGCAGTTTGGTAGGTTGCATTCGAGTCAGGATCCACACTCTTTTTATTTAGCTGTGTTTTACCTGGATCGAACTGGACCTCCCTTTATTTATTTAATATTGTCCAGAAAGTCTAAAAGTTTTTTTGTTACTTGCCACTTATAGCGTGGACTAGTTCCCCATACAGTTGGAGCTGTATGGATTTTTAGATAGAGAGACATAGTTAGAGATTTGGATAATAGTGTTTGCTTTTTTGTATATGTGTTTGGTCTGCTTATGTACTACATGGGGTCTTTCCAAGACTCTTTCCTAAGCCTTTCCACTTCGCGTAGCGCCATGTGGTATAGCCCCAGGAGTTCCTCGTTTTGTACTTTCCCATGTAGTTAATACGTATAGTGACGCTCTATTGTTGTGCTACTAAGTGGTGCAGAGAGCGAAAGACGTTAATTGGGAAAGAGAAAAAAGGACTCTCAAAGGAGGAAGAAACCTTTAGGAGGCTCGGCTCTGTCCTTTTAAGGTATTATCCCAACGGGATATAATCATAGCTTCACCTCTTTTTACTTCTTTTACTATCTCCCTATTGTTATAATTTGTCCACATGCTCTCATTGTTGCTGCGATGTAGCTTGTTATCATATAAAGGGTATTTTTGGTAAAGTTTCCATCAAGAAACAAAATGTTTTCTTTCTTATATCTATCGTTTTTGCATATTTCTTGTATGATTTTCAATCTATTTCCTTTCGATTTTTCGCATTGCGTCATCGTGTGTAGTTTGCTGAAAGGACCTATTTTACACAGTGGACATTTTGGCGGTACTCTGACCATGTGCCGTCTCACTGCTACCTCTCTTGTCAACCACGCATTGTGCATGTATTTGAAGCAGAGGATTTGAATTTTAGAGACCCTAGTTTCACCCAGTGCCCCCATGCTCTTTTCCAATTAATGTGTATATTTTCTTCTTCAATTTTGCTTTTAATCTTCATTGTGATCTCTTCTCTTATCCATTTATATGATAGTTTGACATCTAGGTCCCACAACTCTTTTTTATCTCTATATTTATTTAACAAATCTTTTATGCTTTTAAATTTCCGTGGTATTTCCAATTTTTTAATTAATCTGTTGCTTTTGTATATATCTGGTCTGTTTCTTAGACTAAACCCAAACCAGTAGATGCAAATCCCTTCCTACGGTACCTTTGGCTCTGCATTTATTTTTCTGAACCTATTTAGAATATTCGAACATTTTAAAAGTATCGGACTAGTTATGGCTACCCCACCCCCACCCCCCTTTCTCTGGCCCTATATAGAGTTTCTTTATTGACATAGTGTCTTAAAATCCCATTTTATTTAACGTGTTGTTACTAATCTCTATAGATTTGAGAAAGTAATTTATATGGGTGTACATATAGTTTTTAGCCACTTGGGCGCGTTCCATGAGGCATAGTGGCGTTAGAGTCCAGATTTTCACATTTTTCTCGATTCCTTCTTTAATGTTTTTTACAGTTTTCCTTTTCCTCGCCTTGCCCAAAATAAACCCCACAGAAAACTAGTCGCAAGAGAGGCACTTCGGCCAGGACATAACCTTACACTAGCAAACCACGACCTGCAACGACCGTGACCGCGTCTCCGGTAGCCTCAGGTTCATTCACTTCTCCGTTGATGACACCAAGATCGGAGACGTACTTGGAGACGTTGATCACACCAAGAACGTCTCCGTTGATGACACCAAGAATTTCTCCAGTGGCAGGACCCTCCAATTTAGCGGCAGTGGCCGCTGCTCACAAGTACCTTCTCCCAAAATGAAAGTCCAAGAGAGATCGGGCATGTTACAGAGTTTACTGGATTTGTCCAAGCAAGAACTGACTCGATTTAGTCCGTTTCGTACACCTGCACGACGTGTCGTCCCTGTCCTCAAGTTGATAAGACGTAAAGACAATCAGTGGAGACGCGTTCCAGTATAAAAAAGGTCAGTGACAAAGTAGGGTATCAATATTTTGGTGCTCCTGAAGACTCAAAGATGTCACCCTCCAGAAAACATTCTCTTCTCAGTCCCAAGGAAAGAAAAGGAAAGGACTGCCTCCTCGTTTAGTCAAACATGGTGACATGTTATCTGTCCTGTCCAAAGCTTCTCCACCCATACGAAAAAAACTCAAACAGCCTCCAAAGAGGTCATCGATACCGTGTGCGAATGTTGTTTGGTTCGCCAAATGGTTCAAAAGAAAATTTCCATTCGTCAAAAGAAGATGGTGGTCCAACATGGAGGAATTTTACCCCTCTTGTTAGGCCCTTTGCTGAAAGGTGTCTTGGGAACCATATTGGGAGGACTGGTGGGAGCAAGATAAAAAGGCCCTCGGAAGTCCCAAGATCTCAGACGTAACCTTTGACATCCCATGGAAGGACGAAAACTAGCTTTAATGCCTTACAAACGATGGATGGAATACCATCGTTGGCAAGAACAGACCCCGCATTTACCTCCCAATCCCAATTTGAGCGAGATGTCCCAGTTACAACACGAATTGCAGTCCTTGATGGATCGCCAAGATTTGTCCGAAACAGAAAAATCGCAAAAGTACGGTCAACTCTTGCAACGACTGCAACTCTTTCACCAGAAAGCTTTAGACGAAACAGCTCTTCCCACTCTAAAAGATTTTAAAACCTTGATGAAAAGTCCAGCACCATCACCACCACCACTACTACTACCAGTGACCAAGACAGAGAAAGGAGAAGAAGAAGAAGGGTTTCAAACTCCACCAGAAAAGTAAGCAAGTTAACAACATCACCTACCTCTAGAACAGGATTTACTAAAAAGATGATGACCACCCCTTCTTCATCAGAAGAGAAAAAGAAGGTGAAGACAGAAGTGAAACAAGAACCGATATCCCCTGTTCAGACATCCTCCTCTTCGACACCTATTGCTGGTCGCATACGTAAAGCATTACAAACCAAGAAAATACCCCAAGAGTGGGTGCCTTATTAACAAAAAATGAAAAAAGTGTTAGCCAGCATTAACTAAGATCCATCCCATCCTGCAGGTTACGGAGGAGTTCAGAAATTGTATCGTGCTGCCAAAACTCGATTGAAAAGTCTCCGTTTACCTCAAGTGCAACGATGGTTACAAGAACAAGCTACTTAACACTTTACACAAACCCATTCGACGCAAGTTTTCCAGAAGTCGCACCCGAGTGGAAGGCATCGATCATCAATGGCAAGCCGATTTACCCGATGTCTCTCATTTGGCCAGCTACAATCGTGGCTACAAATATTTGTTTTGTGTCATCGACGTCTTTTCCAAATTTCCTTGGGTCGTACCCTTGACTTCTAAATCGAGTAGCGAGTTAGTGCGAGCCCTGCAACGGGTGTTAACACAAAGCGGTCGTCACCCTCTTCGATGGCAAACGGACAAAGGTACCGAATTTCTGAACTAAAGCTTTCCAAAAAGAATTATAGAAATGTGACATTCATATTTTTACCACCAAGAATCCCGAAACCAAAGCCAGCATCGTGGAACGTTTTCAACGCACTTTGAAAGAACGAATGTGGAAATATTTTACGCATCACCAAATTCTGAAGAACATCGACATCTAACCGCACCTGGTGCAAGCGTACAACCAATCTTACCATCGAAGCATCGGACGTGCCACGCAAGAGGTAATCCCTCCCTGAAATTCTCTTTGAACGGGAACAACGGGAACCTTGTGTCCAGTGCCAGTGTCAGTCACCACTCCAACAACAACAACCCCATTTTGGGCGGAGACACGCCTCTGACTTCCAGTAACCCCTCGGACAGCCACAGAACTCTGGAATTATGAACAATAACAACCAATTTTACTTAACCTTACTCAGTGACAGTTCCATGGAGGTGTTTCCCAAGAACACTTCGTGCTGTTACACGGCCAAATTACCTCAGGCCATCCAATTAGATCACGAAGCCCATTGGGAAGTGGCTTTGGTAGAAATGATTTACCCAACACAAATCAAAAACATCACTGAACCTCAAAACACTTTTGACGTCGAAATTCTAGACCAAACAGTGCAGCAAACCATGATTACCACTAATCAACATAAATTACTTCCGAAGGACACAGTACCCCTAGCAGCAGTGACACTTCTCCTCCTTTGTACATTTATCACTTTAAAATTAACCCAGGCCATTATTTTAGTGGTCAACATCTGGTGGAGGCAATCGCTGACAAATTCCATGCAACATTTGACAAAGTTCTGACCACACTAAAAAAACGTGTCACCTTTGAGTACCATAAAGTGTCTCAGCGTTTACTAATCAAATATGAAAGTGAGAAAAAAAGTATACGTATTAAATTTTGCCCTGAATTGTATGACATTTTGGGTGGAGACCCCAATACGGTCACGGATAAGCAGACCTAAAGGATTAACATAGCAGACATTGACAACAACGGGCATTTTGTGAGGTATTTTCGTTTCCCGGTAGAACTGAACCAAGGACTGAATTTGATCTTTGTGTACTCCGATGTGGTGGAGTATAACGTGGTGGGACACACCTCCGTACAGTTACTGCGTGTCATTCCTTTCAAAGTGGATAGTACCACGAACAATGACCAGGAAGGTGTAAACACCTATCACGTACACCGCGAATTTCTACATCCTCATTATTTGCCTGTCAGTAAGTCGTATTTGGACACGGTCAACATTGCTATAAAAGGAGATCTGGCACAAAATATTCCATTCACCAAAGGAAAAGTCACGGTGAAACTTCATTTTCGAAAACGGTTCTCTCACGATTCGTAAGTCATGTATCCAGTGTACCGAGGGGTTGCTCGACAACGAGGACACGGTTTAGGAGATATGTTAAAATCGGCTTTTCGTTCGGTGGCTCCGGTGTTGAAACCGATGGTGACACACGGATTGCACGCCTTGAAAGATGCGGCACTGACACAAGGCAAAGAATTTCTCCAAAATGTCATCGTCGACAAACAAAGCCCTAAAGAAGCCTTCTTGAGGGCAGGCAAAAATGTATTGTTGCAAACTGGCAAAGACCTTTTGGGTCGACGAGAAACACCTATAAATGCCCTGCACGCTACCGAGTCAGGCATTCCTGCTTCCCTGACACTACAGCAAGGACAAGGTAGAAAGAGACGACGAAGAAAACACCCTTTCACCAGACTTCACACTTCTAAAGCTAGAAAGACAAAGAAAAGAAGAACCGTCCGAGACTTAGACGTTTTCGATTGTTAAAGTATTGAGAAACAGAAAAAATGATGCACCGAGAATCTTGCGCTTGTTCCAAGTCGGAACTGGATCTGTTTGCCATGCCCCCCACCATGATGACCATGCAAGAATCCCAATGGGTGGAATTTCACCCCGTCTCCTCTTTGACGGATTCAGCCCCCATCAAAAGACAGCTCGAAGATTACATCGATCTGAATAGCAGTTACTTGTACTTGAAAGTCAAAGTTCTAGATAAGAATGATGGTGCAATAGAAGACATTGAGAATATAGCTCCCGTCAACAATTTCTTGCATTCCTTGTTCAGCTCAGTAGACTTGTACTTGAATAACAAACTGGTCAGCAGCAGCAAGGATACTTACCCTTACCGTGCCTACCTGGAAAATATCTTGACGTACGGAATAGATGCCAAGAATACTCATCTCAATGCCTGTGTGCTATCGGAACCTGACGAAGCGACCAAGTTTAACACAATAGATAACTGCAATGACGACTTTGACGAAAGACGAAGTTTAGAACTGATGGATCGTTTGCATTTGGACATGTGGTTGCAAGAAATATTTGCTGAACGGTGTAAATGTTCGCTTGAGACTGAATCGCAGCAGTACCGCTTTCCATTTGTTGACTGATACTAATGCTACTACTAATGGCAATCCCAAAAGCAAAATCGAGGACGTCAAACTCTACGTACGACTCGTGAAAGTGTTACCTAAAGTGGGAAATGACATCAGTCACACTTTGAGCAGAATGACCGCCAAGTATCCGATATGACGCGTGGAAGTGAAAACGTTCACCATTCCCGCTAGCCATCATTCCATGATCGAAGATCATCTGTTTCAAGGACAGTAACCCACGCGTTAAATCCTTGGTATGGTCGAGAATTCAGCCTTCAACGGAGCCTTCACTGAAAATCCTTTCAACTTTCAACACTTCAACGTGAAGAAAATCGAAGTCAGTCGCGATGGCAAAACCTTGTGTACCAGGCGCTTCGAACCTGACTTTAGTGTCGACAAGATGAATTACTTGAGATCGTACTTGTCCCTCTACGAAGCCACCAGCCAGTTAGGAACCAACACCAGTCACGGCATTACGTACGAAGATTACGCAGGAGGCTATGCTTTGTGGGCTTTTGATTTCACCCCTGACCAGGGCAGTGACGAGGGACATTTCCACCCTATAAAATCTGGCCAAATTCGTGTGGAACTTCACTTTGCAAAAGAGCTGCCAGAGACAGTAAACGTCATCCTGTATGCAGAATTTGATAATACCATAGAAATCAACAGTTTGAGAGAAGTCATTCTAGACTATTAGAAACTACGGAAGACTGTTATTCCTCTTTACCTAGTGGAGAAACTTTGGAGATGGAATGTGAAGAGACCGTGGAAGAAGAATCCCAAGACAAAGACGAAGAAGTTATCATGATGAAGTCAAGATGGCCAGAACAAGAAGCCCATTTAGTCTCCTGTTTTGCTACAGTTCTGGCAGATAAAATTAGGACACTGATCAAGGAAGATTGCTATGGATGTCAAAACGATCATCCCAGTAAAATTCAACAAGATAAATGTCTAATGTTGAGTCAAGAAGAAAAATTGGACGAGTATCTGGACAAAGCTTGGGGTCTCATCGAGATAGAATTCGTGTTGAATGAGTGTATAAAGGTTTGGATAAATATTCTTCTCCTCCATTAACGTCTCTGGAGTGCCGTCGCATCGAATCTCTCCTGGACCAGAGTAAGAAGTCGGAGCTAAACGCCTTTTACTTGTCAGACATTTTCAAGCAAAAAGTCAGGATCGAATTTATCACTTCTCATTACCTGTGAAGAAAACAACCACACAATTAAATGGATACCTGGGAACTTTATTACCTTTTGAACCGCAGTTCGTATACGGCTTCTTGGAATCCTGTCGTATGTGCTAAAGATGAACTCCCTCATCGCAAACCTCAAGACCATCAAGCTTATGTCATCAACACGGACGACAGTCATCTCCCAGGAACCCACTGGGTAGCCGTCTACTTTCCTCAAGAAGGATGTGTGGAATATTTCGATTCGCATGGATTGCCTCCTTTGGAACACGATATCATTGACTTTATGAGAAGAAATGCTCAGACCACACGATTCAATAATGTGAAATTACAAGGCACAGATTCCTTGGTGTGTGGACAATATTGTGTGTATTTTCTGCATCATCGCAGTCTGGGCTACTCTTTAGAACATTTAGTGACTCATTTTGATCCTCGTTCTTCTTCTAGAAACGATGTGAAAGTAGATCGATGGTTTTGTGACCATTATGCTTATATGTTGTTTCACGCTAGGAAACGTAGTGTCCATCAATGGCCTAATGACTTCCAACAGTGGAAATCACAATTTCATTCACAACGTTGTCAACCTTGTTTAAAGCAGAGTGTTAGTTGAAAAAAATGTTTGTTCTTTGAAAAAATGTTTGATGTTAAACTGAATGGTTATTGTTGAAATTTTATGGTTACTTGTTAGTGTTATGTGATTTTGAATATAAATGTTGTGTTTTGAAGAAAAAATGCCTTTGTGGTTTGTTTGACTATAGGCATCCTGATTCATGCTCTTTGATTTCTCTCTATCCCTCCCATAACACTCATTAAACGTTCCAACTAGAAAACCGTGTAGGGATGTTTTCCTTCACGTCCGCGCTTTGACCATAAAACCGGGGGTAGTCTCCAGTCTAACCATCCATTGTCGACTCATCCTCCTACGAAGATGTGCTCCAGTCTAGCTAAGCTAAACGAAGCCTACGTCAATTTACGTAGGGTCAGACACAGTCTGATACCGAAGCCGGAAGAGATAGAGAATGTGAGAATGTTAAAAGTCACGGAAGACTTAATAGAAGAGCTCTTCAGAGAAGAATTGAGCAGGGAGAAAGAAGAATGGACAGAGAAGTACAGACTTCAGAAACAGCAGAGACAGCAGCAACAGCATCAGCAACCTGAACCTGACAGAGGCTTTGTCGACTGTCGTATCGATACCAAAGAGTTCTTCTCTTTCCGAAGAAGCAGACCTTATCCTGGGAGAAAGCCTATCGTCAGAGGAGGCCGCTATCTTAGAACCTAAAAGATTGCCATAGCTTCAAGTTCACTCACACACACACACACACACACACAAACAGCCCTTTTCAGGGCTACCCCAACCTCTAGAAAAGGAATAATCGATTGCCTATAATAAGTTAAAAAATAGAAGTGCGTGTATAAGCACATGAATTATTTATCTTGCTTAGAAAGTGTGTGTGATTATAAGAGCACGTTTGTGTGGATAGTAGATTACGATGTTTTTTGTTGTTTTAAGTGTGGGGATAGTAGATTTGGGTTTGATTTGACTGCTTTACGTATGTGGATAGTATATTATTTCTTTAATGAAAATTTTTTAGAATAGTGATGGGTAGTATAAAAAAGTGTTTTCATTTAGGTCCGCGCGTTTTAGTCCATAATGTAGATAGTACAAGTTTTGTATTTTAGGGGATCTTTTCATTCACGTCCGCGCTTTTCGTATAAATTGAAAACCGCTCGGCAGTCTAGCTACCCTTGTTGAATGATGAAGAAGGAAAAAATAAGTAGAAGGCTAGCGAAACTTCTTGAACTCCATATGCACCTGGAATATGCCAGGCTCATACTGAATGAGCTGGCCGCAGAGGCGATAGCGGAAGAAGGAAGGATGAAAGAGGAGGAGAGAAGAAAAAAGAAGAGGAGGAAAAGGAGAGAGGAATGGCTGTACCACAGCCACAACAAGGAAATTTCAGAATCACAGAGACAGAAGATTGGGATTCTGAAGCCACTTATCCCGCCTCTGCACTCCCAGCGAAAAGAGTGAAAGGAGACTGGAGTAGAAGATGTGTGTGTGGTGCCAGGCCTGGGAGGTGCAACCACTAACAGGTGTCTGTGGAGTTGATAAAGAAACAGCCCTTTTCATGGCTACCCATACTATAGAAAAGAAATAGTAATCGATTTGCCAATGTGTGTATGTAGAGTAGTGTGAATATAAACGCTGTTTTTTCCTGGTGTGAGTGTATGTGTTTGTAAGCGCTCACGTACGTTTGTGTGGATAGTAGACTATAGTTATGTTTTTGCTGCTTGGCGTGTGTGTGGATAGTATAGTTTGGATTTGATTTGGCTGCTTTGCGTATGTGGATAGTAGATTATGGTTATGCTTTTGCTGCTTGGCGTGTGTGAATAGTAAAGTTTGGGTTTGATTTGGCTGCTTTGCGTATGTGGATAGTAGATTATGGTTATGTTTTTGCTGCTTGGCGTGTGTGAATAGTAAAGTCTGGGTTTGATTCGGCTGCTATGAGTGTGTGTGGATAGTATATAATAAGGTTAGATTATATGGCTCATCAACTTTGTGTGAATAGTATATAATATGAGATAAGAAAAGTAGGGGATGTTTTCCTTCACGTCCGCGCGTTTTAAGTGATAATCTAGGTAATATAAGATTTGGGTCTGGGGGATGTTTTCCTTCACGTCCGCGCTTTTCGTATAAGAACTCACAACGTTCGTCGTTCGTACCATTCTACAAAGAATAAAAAAGAAGATGGCTTCGAACCACCTTGACAAAATGAAGAAATTACAAGACGTTCTGGAACATTTGGGGATAATGGAACAGATGTTAGTGAAACTGGACGAGGATCGCTATTCTTATGGTCTACATAGAATAAAGATGGAGATCAACAACTTAAGAAAACTAAAGGAAACCATCAGTGATCTGTTGAAAGAAAGAAAGAAGGAGAAAGAGGATGAAGAGGAAACGATAAGAATGAGAGCTGTGAATGAAAAAATTGAAAAGGAAGAAGAAAATGAGAAGAGAAAGAAAGAAGAGGAGGAGAAGCAGAAAGAGGAGAAAAAGACGAAAAAGGCGGAAAAAAAAAAGAAAAGAAGAGAAAAAGTGTAGAAGAGAAAATAAGAAGCTGGTGGAAGACTAGAAAAAAATTAGAAGAAAATCAAAGGCCGTTTTCAGGGCCATTCATAGGTCTCGAAAATACCTTGACTTTCATTGCCTACCCCATTTTTTTTAATAAAAAAAATAGAGACCCCTCCCTGTTTCAATTTCCCATGTTCCATTTCCATAGACCCATAAGATCGGAACCATATTAAAATAGGGTCCCGACCCTGTTCCATTCCCCTTGTCCCTATAAGGGTTATGGTGTTTCTCCTGTTTGTCCAGTTATAGGGACAATGGGGAAAACTAATGTTCTTTTCCCATGTTCAATTCCCCTTGTCCCTAGACAGTCCCATCCACCATGATAAATTCCCATTGTCCCTATACGGCAAGTCTACTTTTCCCCATGTTAAATTTACATAGTCCCTATATCGTCCCAGGGCATGTTTTAATAAGTCCCATTGTCCCTATATCGTCCCTATTCACTACTTACATCTTTCTGGCAAGCCAGTTAAAAGTTTCATCAACATACCATGCAGCTGGCGGTGAAAAGTCTTGAAGCAATGCCATGATGAAGCCACAGGGGACATTTAGGTGTCGACAAATCCATCAGTAAAGTGCGCCAGCGTTTTTATTGGCTCGGTATGAGGAATGATATTCGTGAGTATTGTGCGACATGCTTCGCTTGCGCTCAGCAAAAATGTCCCAACCAGAAGCGTCGAGCTAAGCTTCAGGGCATAACGACCGGGGAAGCAGGGGACTTCGTATCCCTCTATATTCCGGAACCTCTTACAAAGACTATGGACGGAAATGCATACATCCTTGTAATTGGATATCATTTCACCAAGTGTACTGAGGCGGTATCTATGCCCAATATTGAAGACACCACAGTTGCAAAAGCGTTGATGAAAAATTGTATTTGTAGAGTTGGCATTATTTGTGTATTGTTATCTGACCAAGGCTGACAATCAGAAAGTGTAGTATTCAAAGAGCTTTGTGTATTAGGGATTATGAAGACTCGCAGTCTTCCAATCTTCCACAATGTAATGGGATGGTGGAACAGTATAACCGAATAGTATGTCAGGTGCTAGCGGTCTACGTGGAGAATAAACCAGAAGACTGGGACCAGAACTTTTCTTTTATGAGCATGGCCTATATACAATTCCTCCGTAACAAACAAGCTGATGATGGGTGAAGAGGTTGATTGCTTGTATTTTAACGGCGTATCAGCACTGTTAGGCTATTTAGCGCCAAACAAATAGTTATATGCATAATCTTTTAAAAATTATAAAAAGTCTCATATCGACCAGGATATCAAAACCAAATAGTTCAAAATTAAAACGATACGATGGTAACGGTGAAAGATAAAGCATACGATCAAAGGGAGGAAGTAAACGGTGTATGTTAATTTTGAGTGATAAAAAGGGATTAAAAAAAGGATATATATATATATATATATATATATATATATATATATATATATATATATATATTGCGTAAAACTGTTCTAGGTAATGGCCTAAAAGTTTGAGTTTAGAGTAAATCTTGACTGCTTTCAGAAACTATAATACTGTATCAAAACGTTCCTTCATGTCATGCCCAAAGTATCCCTGATCGAGCGTAGGTTGCAGGTCAAAACATTATCATAAAGTGCTTAACAGTGAATGGTTCATTGCAAGAAACGCACTCTGGTGGTTTTTCACCTTTTAGTATGTGGGAGTGGGTTATATAGTATGACTAATTCGAATTCTTCAAACGACAACCTGCTCTGTACGCTTGATTCTGTAGGAAGGAGTCCATTCTCCTAGGGTTGGCTTGATAGCGTGAAGTTTATTATTCACTGCATCATTCCATGATGCCTGTCACTTCTGACGTAAAGTCTCTTTGATACTAGATTTAAAATCAGTATACGGTATTTTAAAATCAGATGGTCCACGAGATAGGGCCATTTTAGCAGCGCAATCTGCTTTTTCATTACCTTTAATACCAATATGGCTAGGTAACCAGCAGTATACGATATTGCGTGAGGTACTCAGCTTAGTACTTTTGAAGAGAACATTGGTCAACAATGGGTTCTTTGGTTTTCTATCGTGTAGTGACTGAAATACTGATAAGGAGTCGGAGAAGATGCTGCTGTTTAAAATACGTTTGTTTTCGATATTGCAGAGTAAGGTCTATTGCTCTGATTTCGTCTGAAAAAAACTGATGTGCCATTTGGTAAGCGAACTTGTGTAATTTCCATAAACGAAGGCTGGTACAGCCTTTTCCTTATCGTGTGATCCGTCAGCATAAATTCTTGTGTAGTTTTTAAATTCGGTGAGGAGTTCATGGTAAGAGTTGTGGAAGATGGAAGGGTTTGTCTCTGATTTATTTCCCATCGTGTAGCTTAAAAAGTACTTATGGTAGTTTAAGTAGCCATGGTGGGGTTTCGGGAATGGACCTTTTCTGAAGTTTTGAAAGATCAAATTTGTACAGTCAAGGCTGGATGATATTCTAAAGCAAATGAAGGTATAACGTTCAAACGTTTTTCGTACAAGGTTCTGTATTTGGGTTGAAAAACAGCCCAAAAAGCAGGGTTGAGAGGGTTTCATCTTAATTTGAGAGCATACTGTGCGGCAAGAATTTCACTACGATGTGATAAGGGTGGATCGTTAGCTTTAGCAAGGAGGCTTTCACACTGGGATGTCTTAAATGCTCCCAGAGTGAGTCTTATTTCTTGATGATGAATTGGATCAAGCATTCTCAAATATGACTTTCTGGATAAACCATAGCCAACGCAACCATAGCCCAGTTTGGAACTAATAAACGTTCTATATATAGATTGAGGATGACTTTTCTATCAGCACCCCAGCCAGTGTGCGGTACTACATTAAGGAGATCTAGAGATTTTCAGCATTTAGCTTTCAAGTTCTTCAGGTGTGGAATAAATGTCAGCGTTCTGTCAAAAATAATACCTAAAAACTTTGTTTCCTCAACAGCTAGAATAGGTGTTCCGTCCAGCGTGAGTTTAGGTTTATCCTGATGTCTTCGTAACTGGAAGAAATACATAAATACCGTTTTGGATTTGGAGAATTTGAAACCGTTAGTACTGGCCCAATTTTGAATTTTGTTTATATTTTGCTGTAGTTGTCTTTCAATTCTACGCATGTGCTTTGATCGATAACATATTAGAAAATCATCAACGTATAACGAGCAATTCACACCAGAAGTCAAACACTTGGTGATGCTATTACTTTTGATGTTGAAAAGCGTCGCAGATGAAATACTGCCCTGGGGATTATCCATCTCTTGCTCGTGTAGATCGTAGAGGGTAGAGCCCATTCGTACTTTGAATTCTCTGTCCGAGAGAAAGTTCGATACGAAAGAGAACAGACGGCTTTTAGAACCAGATCGTGCTGGTCATTTAGTATCCCGTACTTCCATGTGGTGTCATAAGCCTTTTCAAAATCAAAGAAAACCGGCACTAAATGTTCCTTTTTCTTAAATGCATGTCGAAAGCCACTTTGGAAAGGAGATTGAATTGTTAGTTTCCTGGTACCATACAAGCCGAGAATTGATCATTCGTTCCATTGGTTTGCATACACAACTTTTGAGTGCAATAGGTCGATAGTTGGGAGGATCTGAACCATCTTTACCTGGCTTGGGAACTTGTATTACGGTTGCTTCTTTCCAAATCTTAGGTAGATTACCAGTAATCCATAAATCATTGAAGATTTTTAGAAGAGATGCTAATGATTCTGGAAGGTTTTTCAAAAACTGGTAATGTATTTCGTCAGGGCCAGCGGATGTATTATGGGCCTTTTTTAAGCCTCCATAAGCACCTAGAGTGAGAACAGTTGGTTATAACTTTCCGAGTTGTAGGATGTGCATTTTGGACGATATTATTCTTTTCGAGTTTTTAATCTTCTGAAGTCTTCTAAATAATTAGATGATGAAGAATTATTAGATAAATTAAGAATATTTGCTATGTCACGTTTTGAACTAAAATTGTTATTGTTCAGTTTCAGATGTCGGAGAGATTTGTGGTTTCTCTTTCCGTTTATTGTGCGTATAGTTTTCCAAACTTTCTTAATAGAGGAACAAGAGTTTAAAGAAAAAACATTTCTTCCATGATGCTCGTTTACTTTCTTTGAGCGGCGAGCTTTGGCACGGACATTACGATATATTCTTAGGTTTTCGTGCGTCGGACGATTGTTAAATTCTTTTAAAGCTCCTCGGCGTTGTCTAATGGCTTCCTTACATTCCTTAGTGACCCAAGGTTTTAGGTTCTTTTGCAGTTCGGTGAGGACTTTGGAAAGGATTCCACTGCAATCTCGGTTAAAATAGAAGTAAAATGCTGAATAGGGTCATTAGCATTGAAAACTGTATCTCATTCAGCCTAATTGGACAGTGTGTTTCAAACTTAGCCCAGTCGGCCTTCTTAATATTCCACTGTGGAATTACGTCATCAATTGTAGAGTTAATATTTACAATGGAGATTGGAAAGTGATCACTGTTGTGAAGATCATCAGCAACCTTCCATTCATAATCCAAAAGCAGCGAAGGAGAACAAATTGTCAAATCGATGTACCTGTATCTACCCGTTCCTGGGGGTAAATATGACGGTGTTTTGGTGTTCTATAGACACAAATCGTGTCTAGAAATTAAGTCTTAAACTTTGTGACCTCTGTCACTTATATAATTTGATCCATATAAAATGTTATGGGCATTAAAATTTCGAGTGGAAAAGACGGCCTGCAAACCCTATGGGATTAACAAAATGCGGCCTTGGCTCAATACGTCAGTCTGGACTCCGAACAGTTACTTATCCAGGGGCAGGACTATATACAACTACTAACAGGGATGGATACAGGACATCGTTCTCTGACCAGTCAACATTAGCTGATGTTAGTTGTTGAACATGATCATAAACGCCTAAAGGTGCATTATCCATTGGCTGCAATACTAATAGAAGTAGCATGTGCCCTACCACCAGCAGTGGAGAGAGTATTTTCCAAAGCTAAATTGATAAAGCCTGGAGAGTAGAGCAGTCTCAATACAACAGCTGTCAAAAATGCTGAATGTGAAAATAAGCTGTTCAGAAAATCTGCCAGACTAACAACAGAAGGCTAACAGTGTTCTAATGAAGGAAGCTAATATATAACACCGCGTTGCAGTGACATTTATCCACTCTATTTGTTCTTGTACTAGTATTGTTCATACAAGCATCTGTGTGATTTAGATTTTTAACGTAGCTTTAACAATTTTCCAGTCATATCGCTACGATGCCTGCAGTGTGGCAGTTTAAAGTGATGTCTAGCACTGGGGCATCATGCCGCAGACATGTAGCATGATGTTCCACCCAGTTACAGTATTCTAACACCAGGCCGACCAGTCCTAATACTAACCTCTTAATGCTGAGCGCCAAGCGAGGGAGCTGAATGTACCATTTTTAGAAGTCTTTGGCATGACTCGGCTGGGGTTCGAACCCACGAACTTCAGCATACGGGGCGGGCGCTCTAACAACTAGGCCACCGGAGCGGTCATTTAATACAAATAATTTTCATATTTTAATTACGTTTGGTAATAACGAAAAATGATAGCTTTTGGTTACATTTTCTATGAAATATTGAATAATTTGAGAAATAAATGATTTTAAGTTGAAAATACTTATTTTTTTCAACTTCTTTTCGTTAATATATTACGTCTTTTTTACATTAAGTGCCCTGGGATAGACCTAGATGCATCGTCGAAATTAAATTTGCCCACTCGTGCTCAAGGTATCCTGCTCTGCACACTTTTCATTTGAAATCCTAGCTGGAACATTGTAATTGTATTAACATTTCATTTTTCTTGGAATATCCTATGCAAAGTTGCTGTTTTTAGTTTCTATGGACTTGGGCTTAAAAAAAGTAATTATCATTATTTTGCTAAGCCTCAGAGCAAGTTGCTACTCTATGCCGATGCCATGCGTATTCGGCGAATCCCCCCCCCACTTATTAATAGGTAATTGGGTCCGATCCCACACCTCAACATAAATGCAAAAATGTCTTAAAAAGGGATGGGAAGCTCGGACCAACTGCAAGCATGTCAAGGCCACACAAATGTTCAAGTTTCATTGCAGAAATACACAAAATATAGAACTTAAATCCTTACAAATAAAACTCAGTCTTTCAAATCTTGCTAAATATGTTGATATATCAAGTCTTTCGGATAGAATCTATTGTTGCTAGTGTATCCGCAGCCCAACAATGTCCGCAGTATCGATCTGGTTATGAACGTGTAAAGAAAATTAAACTTAGTTTTCATAGCAGACATTAATTTGCCAAAATAAACACTTTAACGCATTTAAAACCACGGATTTTCCTCTAATCGATGTAGTAATCCAGCCGTTAATGACCCTGACTTAGTACTGGAGTAAAAAAAAGAACAAAAAACATGCATATGGATGGTTTTCTTTCGCCTGTCGTGAAAACAATACGTTCTTTCAATTCACTCTTTGAACCAAATATAAAACTAGATATCCTAAATATCTCGATTAGAGAGAAATGGTAGTTATATCCCCAACGACACATTCAAAGGGTGACGCAAACAAAACTTTAAATACGGAACCTAAAAATCTATCCAATGTAATCTTAGCTAATGAAATAACGATCAAAAAATATTTACACTATTAGGAATGGAATTCTTATCTATCAACATGGCGACCAAATCCGGTTAAAACCTACAGCAAATTAACGGTACGGACTATAAAAATTAAATAGTAATTTAAAACACAGAAATACTCAAAAATCGAAATGACGCAGCAAAAATATATTTGTACCACAAAAATCCTGAAAAAAATGCTAATAAGTTGGATGTTTTGGAATAATGATAAAAAAGGAAAATAAATTTCATTGATTTTTATAGGAATTATTAAATGTGGATATTTATAGCTCTATTCTCTCGTTGTATTTGATTATACAGCTTTAGCCTCGTTTTGTCCATTACGTGATTATTTACTTTCAAATATGCAAGTATACAATATTTCCACAGATTATGTAAATACATATTTTGGATTCTCACCTTCATAATCTCACAGCTATATTTTAATTTCCGATTAATTTCCGATTGATCCGCAATTTATCACGCCTGCCCAGTCTTGTAGGACTCACGGTACTAATTCCACTCCAATGGTAAACATATGGAAACACTATCATATTCAAAATTCAATAACTTAAAATGTATGGGTGCTGATAATGACACCTATAATTTTTCGTGCACATCTAACCTTGGAGCAAGCTTATGTGTGGAGAACACCATATGACCCGCGGTAATTTGTTTACATACATGTGCATGAAACACGTGTTATTGATTCTGCACCAAATGAATCAGGTGCTACTTTCAGTATTGAGTACTCCTGAGTCAAGCCTGTAAAAATGCTAAAATTGCATCAGTAGAAATTTGTCAATATTTTTTTTACATTACATATAGGATAAGCTCTCAAAAGATATTTTTCCTAAAATTTTAATTTTCATTATTAACCAATTATGGACCACCAAACCTGTAAATACTCTATTATTTCTTCACCCATTTCTAGACTGGTTCACAGTTTTTCCGTATAATTAGTACCGTGTGTCCTGTAAAATCAAGTCCGACCGAGTGACGTCATTACATGGATAGTGCCTGAAATAGGTTGGGTAGCAGGGTCCAGTTTCGTAAATTGGCCCCTGGCAAATTTCTCAACTTAAGGCTATGGTGTGACTTTTTCAGCTATTATTGTTTACTATCTATAGATATGGATATATTTGTGAACTAGGTGTTTCGGGCTTGTGTTGTTCTTGAAATTGATGTCAGGCATGTACACCTTCCATAGCAGCTCTGCAGTATGTTGATATTGAAATACCAATAGTCGGCTAGAAAGAACAGCTAGCCTCCCATAGCAGTAGACACGTGGGTTTAAGGCAAGTAGAGTATCTCAAAAACGGTTGGATGACAACTATTCTGAATTCAAACTATTTAGTAGACAATGTTTTTCAAAATTTGCATCCAGGGAAAGAGCTTGCGTTTGCACTGTGAGCACCACATGCTGTCAAAAATGGCCTTTCGATGTGAAAAATGCATGTATATAATAGGGGTTGGGGTGCATAAACTGCCATTGACTTATCTGATCAAGTGAATACTATTCTTATGCTTTGTTTTAATATTTGTATCTAAAAATATGGACCTTTTTTTCCGCACTTGTGTATTTGATCTTTTACGAATTTTTTTTTATACTAGGTCGCTGATTGCGGTATTAAATTTGTACGTAAAAACTGGCCCCTGCCCCCTTGATTCGGGAATCAGGGCACTTTTTCACATCCGGGCATTTTCTGTGCATGGTTACGACCGCCGCTGTTCTAGTGACTTCAGTAACGTGTGGGTGACATTTATACATTTTAAGATATGATTAAGATTTCCAATTACTATTATAAACGCAGTGTGGATAAATGTACATAGGTTGAAAAATACAACTTTTAGTGCGTATTATTCAGGGTTTAACAGTACAATTAAAGAACAATAATAATAAAACAAAAATATAAATTAATGAGAAATTTAAAAAGTAATTAGGATCACAGGTAATACCGACTGAAAATTTCAGATTTTGATATAGTTTCATTGTTTAACAATTACTTCAACAAAATATTTTTTTTAAAACAAATTTACCAGGTGTATCTGTACGATAATTGCAAACATCAGGCCATTTTGTTGCGTTATTTACCTAAATATTTGCTGGAAATTTATAAGGGCAATCATTAATTTCCACCACTTTAAGTTTCTGTAAATATCGTGCATTAGCATCGCTATCCAACGTCTCTTTGTAAACGTAAGCCATTGCAAGAATGGCCAACTGATCTTATGAACCTTGCATTAATATTAGTCATTTTATAAATGAAAAGTGTACAATATACAACCTATATAACAAACAGCCTTCAAACTGCATTGACACTGATTGGCGTATATTGTCGTGTACACATGTACGTGACACGCACACACCACTACCACCCTTAGCAACCTATAGTATATTACAGCTATAACAATATTCAACAGACATATTCGAGGTTTTATATCCTGCTTGTACAAAAGACTATGCAGCACTTCTAAACAGAAATAATAAACAAAACATAGGTAAACTAAAACGGTTTGCAATATTGAACATAACTAACGCTACCGTTCTATTACTAAGCAATTGCTTTACCTCCGCAATATGGCGGAAAGTAGGTCGCTAAGGACGGCAAAGGGTAGTGGGAAATAACTAAAGCAAACATATCAACGGAACTTTTCGGTATGGAAATGTGTGAAAATCCGAATGGGTGGGTACACACTACGGCAATTTTACTAACAGTTACATAGTGTCATGTTTCCGAAAGGTGTCGAATATTTTATACAGTCTCTGGAATGCTTAATGACACTTTTCCTAAAAAGCGCGCAGTACGGATAATACAAACGACCTTAGATGAGAAGAAATATTAATGAAAATAATTTCTGGGACGATTACGCAATTTGATTCAAAATATTAATAATTATTCATTTCTTAATACTCAGTAGAGAAAAAACTGCTTCAATCTTCCACGTAATGAAGGGCAATTATTATATTTTGTATGGGCCTGCTAGATGTAATTATTCAGCCTCGTATCCATTTCACCATGTATTATGGACCGATGTGAGGATGCAAATGTTAAACAAGATGAAAATCACTCTGTACACAAAATATGATAGTTATTTAATCAATAATAATAATAAAAAGTATTGATTTAGAACAATGTCAGTTTTGTTTATCTTCTGTTGAGCTGTTTTATTCGGCCTGCTATAAATATATTAGAAGGTCACTCGGCGACTCGCACGTCAATTTGTGACAATTACGTAGTAATTTGTGATGTACAGTTTTAATCTGGGATAAATTATCTTGGTAGTAATCAAAAATTGTTTCATATCTATTGCTTATCAGACATTTAACAAATTTTGTACGAGTGTCTTTTTATTTTTTCCGTGTTTTCCATGCTGGTGTAGGTATATCCATGATCATCGAGTGCAATAAAGGCATTAGCACTTTAAATGTTCGGACAGTTATTGACATCTTTCATAAAAGTACATCAGAGACAACTGATCAACAGTATTTAATACACACGTTTGCAAAAATAGCTAACCTCGATTCATCATCTATTAATAAACAATCTCTAACTGCAAAGCTGTATCGATACAAGAATAAACTTAATGGGAAAGGTGAGTTGGAAAAGAATGAATTTGAAAATGAAGCATTGCCAGTATCAGTTAACACTGTGACAGCACCTAAAGTTCAAAGTGGAAAACTTTATGAAGCGGAACTGTCAGCTTGCAAGCAAGCATGAACAAGTTTGGCAACTGAATTGTCACAATTTAAGCAACAGCCAGAACCACAAATCGAGTCACTGAAGGTACAAAAAATTGTTGAAATTAGAGAAACTATAGAAAACATCAGCCCGAGATTTTTTGTCTTAAAAGGTCTCATTCCCAGGAATTAAAAACTCGGAGAAAGAAAGTCAAATCAAAGACCCAAGAACTATTCTCTCAAATGAAAAAGATCATAAATGATAAATACAAAATGCTTCAGAAATTCCATTTCGTTGCTAAAGAGAAACAAGATACACGTTATGAAAACACTACTGGATAGAACCCTAACACATTGCAAAAGGCCATAATTCATCAGGAGCAAACGTTTTCAGTATTTAAAACTGGCAATGAATATTTAAGGCTGTGTTACATCAGATTAACTGTTCAATTACAACATGAGAAAGAGAAGGTGAAAATATTAAATGAAAAGTTAACAGCATCAGAAAATGCAAGTGATATCGAAAGTAAAGGTAATAGTCAGCTGAAGAAAAACTTGCAAAATATAACAGGACAGATTATGTGCAAGCTCTTCTAAAATATAATGCTGTAATTGACCTGTACGATCCTGTAACGAAATGTTACACACCTGATACAAGACAATGCTTTACCTGACTTGTACGATCCTATAACGAAATATTACACACCTGATACAAGACAATGCATTATGAACATTACCAGTTATAATGTCGCATCACCTAATGTAGGTCCAGTAATAAGATACGTTTTAAAGCTAGCTAACAGAACTCCTAATGAAGTTCCATCGAGGATAATATAATAGCTGAAACACTTGATATTGGACAAAAGCAGCTTGCAGCTACTGTTGGTACAGCACAAAATAAATGCTTGTACGCTGATGAAACAAGAAAATTTGGTCAAAGATCATCAATTCCAAGGACAATTACCTAAACGTTTGATCATTGGCATCGTCAAGAATTCAGCCTTCAGTTGGCTTCACAACGAAAACCCTTTCCAGTTTCAACATTACAACGTAGCCAAAATCGAAGTCAGTCGCGATGGCAAGACACTGTGTACCAGACTCTTCGAGCCTAATTTTGGTGATAGGAATTATTTGAGATCGTACTTGTCCCTGAACGAAGCCACCGGACAGTTAGGGACCAACACCAGTCAGGGTATTTCGTACGACTATTATGCAGGGGGCTATGCTTTGTGGGGGTTTGATTTTGCTTCTCGGCGTATGTAGAAATTCTAGTTTGAGTTCGATTTTGCTTCTCCCCGTGTGTGATAGTAGATCTTGGTTATGTTTTTTTTTTTTTTTTTTGTTGTCTCATTACGTTTGTGTGGATAGTAGATAATATGAGAAGAGAAAAGTAGGGAATGTTTTCCTTCATGTCCGTGCTTTACAGATGAAACTCAAAACGTCCTTCATTCCAGCCATTCTACGGAATAAGCGAAAGAAGATGTCAGCAGTATCAGACTTGTTCAATAAAGAGAGTTGGTATTGGATAGTGGCTGGCTATTATACAGTGGAAAGGCTTAAAAAGCAATGGAGGCATGCAATTAGAAAAGACTGTCACAAGACAAGTAACTAACCTCAAACAAGCCATGGATCTTGTGAAAGAGATGATAGAGGATGAGGTGAATTTAATAAGAGACTTCATTAACCCACAGTATATGAAAGTGGTTAACTTGAAAGAAGCCTTAGATATTGTAAAGAGAGTGAGGTGCTTCTTAGAAGATATGCTGGAATGGACAGAGTGGTCTTTTGTAAAATGAGAAATGGACCAGCTGAAGAAAGCAGAAGAAATTATAAAGAAAGTGCTGACAGAAAAAGTTTAGAAGAATAAAGTAAGATGGGCAAAAGATACGAAAGAAGATGAGAATAGAAAGACAAAAGAAAGATTGGAAGGACTGAACAATAACTGTATCAAACTCCAAGAGACGTTTAGAGCATTGGGCCATCCAGACTGGATGCCAGAGTCGGAAAAGAAAGGAATATTAGGAAAGGTCAAGAGATGGATGAAGAAATGGAGGAAATATAAGAACCAAAAGGCCCTTTTCAGGGCCACTCATTTGCCTCAAAAAGAAACGACTTTCTTGCTTAACCCCCCAAAAATATTTTTTTTCAAAATGTGATATCAGTGTTTGTTTCTTGTCTGTGTTCTGTCAGTACATCCCACTCTTTCCTGAGTCATGTGACGTAACCTTCCCCCTAGTTGCAACAGTGTTACCAATCTCTCCTACCGTGACGTCAGACGCTATCTTTCCCTTGTCGCTTTACAAACCCAGTAGTTCCATTTCCCTTGTCTCTATACAGGCTCAGGGTGTACTTCAAAGTCTTGTCGCTATACAGGCCCAAGGGGATCTGGTAATGCTTATTCCCATTGTCGCTATAACGCTTGTCGCTATACAGGTCCAGTGGGTTCTGTAATGTTAATTCCCACTGTCGCTCTATCGCCCCACTACACTACTGACTTTACGTAATAAGTGGCAGGCATCATGGAATGATGCAGTGAATAATAAACTTCATGCCATCAAACTAACCCTAAGATAATGGACTCCTTCCTACAGAGCTATGCGTAGGGAAGAGGTAGTCATTGCAATAATTCAAATTGGTCGTACATATATAACCCACCCCCAACATACTAAAAAGCGAAGACCCATCCGAGTGCGTTTCTTGCGATGAACCATTCACTGTTAAACACTTTATGATAGAGTATTATGACCTGCAACCTATGCGAGATCAGTATTACAATGTGCATGATATGAAGGAACTTTTTGATACAATAAACCTCACTTGTATTGTACAATTCCTGACAGCAGTGAAAATTTATTCTAAGCTAAAACTTTTACGCCATCCACTTCAGCATTTGTATGTAATGTACTTTCCGTTCATTATCTTCAATAACTTTTCATCTGCCTTTATTAACAGATATTATTTACATTCCCCGTTGATCTGGAAGACGTATTATTACCGTTACCATCTTCTATATATCTGGTCGATATGAAACCTTTTAGTTTTTACATAATCATACATATGACTTTTTGTATGGCGCTAAATAGCCTAACAGTACTGGTGCGCCGTTAAAAACAAACATCTTTTGGAATACAACAATTAAAGTTTTGCTCTTAGGTTTACAGAGTGAATTATAATTGTAAGTAAGGATGAATAAATGCTTTTTGCACTTACATTTAGCATATTGCAAAAAAGCAATTGTATATTTTTTGGGTAGTTTTTTACTCATATTGTAAGAAACGAGTTATCTTTTCTTTTTAACACCTCCAAAATAGATTTACGTCAATTTGTACGTAACAAAATCCCACTGATGATCTATAGGAACGGGAAAACTAATATTTAAATGGGTTATAATCATCAGTTCATAGTTTAAACCAATCAGTAAGACAACCAGTTTAAATTTATAATGTATACCACAAAAAAAATATAACAAAAATAGTGTCCTTCTGACGTTTTTCTGTAATTTGAATGCGAAAAATGTGAGGGTACCGGTATAAAAAATGACACAACTCGATCAATCTTACAAATATCCTTTTCAAATAAACTTTATTATTCATCTCAAAGATGATATTGCCATAATATGATTTCAAGCCGTTTAAAACAAACGGTTCAAAAGCCTTTGCCGTCCTGGCGATTCTTTAAGTATGTTATTCAAAACACATTTTAAACATACGTACCTATTCTGCGCGTCGTGTAATTCTGCGCAACGATACGTCATCTCTGTAAACATTTGATCACGAGCTATTTTGGGTCAAAAATCCATTCTGTATCCAGAAATAAGAATCGTGCAATAAAAAAGGCAATATACATAAAGTGTACGAAAATATCCCACATTTAGTCTCAAAATGCACATAAAAATGCTATTTCTAAATGGCAACGTGAAGACCGACCCCATGACCTTCTTGAACCTGAAACCCAGAAAATTCGATTTACTATGCATCTTTTAGAAATCATGCAAATAAATACATTACATAAAAGATGGAAATGTGTACCTTAAAACAAAACTGTATTTTAATCCAAGTTTCCAATTTGGCAAGAAGTTGTCCCACACGTACAAAATTGTCTGCTACCCAACGTGTCTACTTGCCGCTAGAACACAAATTCTCAACAAATTCCCCTGCGTATAGTCTGTTATTAAATTCTGTAGTAATTTTTGCCCATCAACAAGACGTCGTAAACTCATTACATCCTATTCATTGTTGTTTCTCTTCCAAGTTATAGCTTATTTTTCATAAAATGTTGAACTTCACTAACTTTTTTTACAAGCTCGGTTTAATTTCATTTGCTTAATGTCTTGCCATTTATTGGCATTTTTAGGTTGAATTTTGTAAAACTAGCTATAAACCTGACCAATTATTCGACTGAACTGCTGACAGAAACAGTCCAAAGTAACATATTTAATTTCTGGAGTCCAAATGGATAAACATTACATCTTTTCAACTGTGTCCAAAATTAATATTGTTTTGTACAACATATTCAGATGACAATTGCATCATTTCACATGGTAAGCATTGCTGTATTTTAATTTTGAAAATTGCTCGAATTCGGCTTTCGTTTTGCTTCAATATTGGAAACTAAAACCTTCGGTGCTCAGAACTGCCCGACAGCAGTATCGATATATTTATAATAAAAACATGCATCCCATTGTTTTCCTTGCACACAAGCTTGCATTAAGAATGGGCCCATACATATAAACTTATATTGATAATGAGATATTCAAATTTGTTTAATTTTTTAATATAATAGTGTTTTCATAGGTTTATTGTGAAATAAAACCGTCACACAAGTTTGAACAGATTGGCAAAACTTATTTATTAAAGAAATAAGTATCATGGTGCGCCATCTAATGGTGCATCAGAATTCACTCATATATTATTTACATCCTGGATATAATTTCCCCAAAGAGAAATAAGTATGTTATGTATGAAAATAGAAATGAAGATGGTGGAAAACTTAGTATTTCCAATAACAACTACTATTTGATGGTATTAATGAGAGAGAGAGAGAGAGAGAGAGAGATAAAAACAAGCCGAAAGATCGCACAAAAGAGAAAAGAGATTACTATTTTTACCAAAAAATAATTTTCCTTCTTCAAATTAGAAATGTGGAGCAAATGTTAAAACGTTCTGGATTTAATAAAAGTCCTGGTAAATACAGAATAAGATCAGATCAGAAGGTCTTTCCCCGATGATATAGGAATTTAGTACGATATGAACGTGACTTGGCCTGAATGAGGAACAGTTGTAAATCTTACCTACAACTGTTTGATCGGATATACATTAGGGGCTTTGATTTTATCTGGGAACTTTCAGAAGTAGAACTTCTGAAAACTTCTGTATCGATGCAAAAGAAACATTACTATCTCAAACCAAAGAATAGCTCTTCAGTGTACTACCAAATTGATGGAACTTTAAAATAGATCAAGTAGTGTTCCTGTAGCAGAATAGATGTCGGAATGTGTGCTATTTGCCATTTCACTGAAGTGAGAAGAAGTAATGATATGAAACCCTACATATCCAAACGAAGCCACAGAATAATAATGAACCTATATCCTCCCAGCCTTTGATGTCCCATCTCATTGATGTCCCATCTCATAGATGTCCCATCTCATTGATGTCTCATCTCATTGATGTCCCATCTCATTGATGTCCCATCTCATTTATGTCCCATCTCATTGATTTCATACTTCAAAAATTCAGAGAACTTGAATCAACGATAATGATTTAGGAGACACAAATGAAAAGACTGAGTACAACATTTACTCAACTAGAAATGACGAATGAGAAGTTTGAAGAAACGTTTTTGGGCTGGAAAACCAGCGAGATGATATTGACACAAATATAGAAAATGGGATGCAGGAACTGTAGAAAAATCTAAGTGACAAATCGAAGGAAATTCAAGAATCAAAAGTTCAAATAGAGAATTATAGACAAAAAGAGGAAATATGAATGAATCCTAACAGGGAGGGAGTATCTGCAGATGTTTTTATTCACACGGAAAAATGATATAAAATGATTCACTACGCATATGCAACATCTGTACGATCCAGAAAATTATAAGCTGTATTAACCAAAGTTAAAACCTATTTGTACAACACACTGGGTTCTTTTTTTAAAACAAGCTAACGGAGAAAGTGAAAGTACCTCAGAATTTTAATAGAATGAGTAGGGAATAGATTATCATAAGGGCAAAGAGAATAAATAGTATTCAATTTTCATAGTAATGATAAAAAAGAAATACAAAATGAGCTAAAGCTCCATCTAGAAGCGAACCACTTAACGTTTTAATGCACAAGCCACAGCCGCGTTTAAAAAATGATTTCATTAAGAACATCAAATCCAGGTCAGAAACGGTAAATAGAAGTCTCAAAAAGCAAAAGAGGCGAAACAAACTGATTATCACTGAATAAGATGTGAAGAAAGAACTGAAAGTCAAATAAATGAAACGTGCACAAATAATCACTTAAATGTGTTCACGAGATTATCAAATAATGAGATTATCTAATAATGGGATTATCAAATAATGAGATTATCAGGAAGAAAGCTACTATGTATGGGCATAGTTAAATAGTCCCAATCAAAATGATCACGAAATGGAACTATTTAAATTGGTTTTAATAAATTAACCAATACTCATTTATTTCTCTCCAATACCAAATCAATAACGAAAATAGATGCTGCTGTAAAGAAATAGCAAGGAATAGGACCTGACGGTAACATTCATCCGCCTCACAACAAAACAACTCTATTTGGATAGATGCAGTATATTGACATTTCGACTAAATGCACTGGAGAAAGAATTAGATCTACAAATAAGTATTTTAGAGCCCCCAGTATCGGCGTAAAGCTTGAATATAGATGTTGCTAATAATGATGAGCCCATATCTCATTATTTAACTGTGAATAGCTTGAATAAAGATGTTATTAATAACGACGATCCCATACCTCATGATTCAAATGTGAATAGCTTGAAAAAAGATGTTATTAATAACGACGATCCCATATTTCATAATTCAAATGTGAATAGCTTGAAGATAGATGTTACTCTTAGGGAATAGATCATTACCTCTGGTACAAAGTCTATAGTTTTTAGTGGTCATAATGGCATATCTAATAGTAGTAAAACTTCAACTAATCAATCATGTACGTCACAAGGGTCTCAAAGTTCAATTACTTCTAAGCAGGATTGGATTGTGAACAATATACAGTATTGCAAAAACACATCTTTCAAATACGTTAATCAGATCAATCACTAATCAGAACAATAGTTTATGAGAAAGACAGATCCGCGAGCAAAGCATTTAACAATGATGCAATGATTCAGTTAGAAAGATGCCTAATGTTGTTGGCCATAGTTTCAGTAGTACTAATGTTCGTGGTTGCTCACGTATTCCTGTCAGAAACACAAAATATTTTAGTCACAAGGTCGCAAAGTATCCGGATACGCAGAGTGACGTAGGTGGTAAGGATTGTGATGGTCTTGAACGTGAAATTGCTTATAGTGATAATAACGATGACTTCACTGTATCATTAACACCTACAACCAACAAATTCATGGTAGGTAACATTGATCCCTCAAATTCCTTCATAACGGAAATGTGAACCTACTTAAAAAAGACTTATAAAAAGGAAACGGCCATGCTCCACAACTGCTGAACTAAATATATACTTCTCTTCAGGCAAATGTTTAGAATGGCCACTTTTTTTAAAATGGTTTATTACAGGCGTTGGTCAAATAATATTCACTTCAACAAAGACGGTTGTCACCGGGAAGAATCCGATGAATAAGCACTCATACCAGTTCTCTTTTATCATACACGTTTGTTGGTCTTCTCTTTCCTAAATATGGTTGGGTTTAATCTAAATATATTTTACTGGAATGCTGCATGAATTTTGTCAGATGCTTTTATCTTATTCAGGTACTATCATATCAACCTATGTATATATGTTGCATTTCCGAACATAGGTTAGTTCAAGAACAACTTAGGATCTGTTGATGATATTTGTCCACTGCCACTGTTGACAAGAATACGGTTTGACAATTCCTCAAAATCTGTGGAAAGGGGAGTGTAGTCATCTTGCAATATTTTAAATACAACAATATTGTTAATCTTTTAGAAATGAATGATGATGGATTAGCTGGAATTTAGATAAAGATTAGATTATATCACTCTGGTGTTCTTCATCCAGGTCTATTTACCTTGTCGTGCATATACTACTAAAATCTACTCTGATAATAAAGAAAGATTACACGGTCTATTCAGTCTGTATTGAGAGTATTGCATCGTTTTCCTTATAGGGGATTTTAATTCCAATCAATGTTAGTACACAGAGGAAACCAGAAGTAAAATATTGCATTCCCTTAAGTTCGCAAACATTTAACTCTTTGAGTACTGTTGATTTTTGCAAAAGTTGTTATATTTCAGTTTCCTATTCTGTTGCAAGTAAGTCTTTAAGTTATCATATTATTTTTTACACTAAAAACATAGATGGTCAAAAAAGGCAATCATAATTGATGATGGTGCTTTAAATGTTTCAGTTCACTGACCCATATTTGGATCGTTTGAAATTTAATCTTACAACATGGGTGATTCAAAACAGCTGTCCAAGCAAATGATGGGAATATGCACAAGACTTCGACCGTTCGTTAGACAGCTATAAGACATTTCGTCAAACAAATAAGAAACAAATTGATTTATTGCATAGTGAAATAGATGGAAATGTTAAAAAACGAAATTATATTCATTTCGCTCGTTACAAAAGAGCGAAAACAACCTCTCTAAAGTGCAGAGAAAATGTTTGTCAGATTATTGTAAACACGAAAATGATGTTTGATAAGCTTGCAGAGACAGACCAAAAACCAGTTCTGGAGAGCTATTAATTTAAGAAAACAGAAATATCAAAGTTCGTTCGAAATGTTTATCGCGAATTTGCAGATAAGTTAGATCAGTGGGCATTATTTGAAACTTTGCTTTCGCTTCCTAAGCGAAAAAACAGGGTAAGAATTTTCACAAAGAAGTTAGCGACATCAAGAAACCAATTGTAAGTGTTAATTTGTGCATGCTCCTGATCAAAACACGGTTTGATTATAGCACTCTTTTATGGAGGGAATAAACAAAAATTGATCCTTATAATTATCGGCAATAACGTTTCTTCCAGTTATTTATAAGGTTTTTGAAAATATTTCATTAAATAGGATATTTAGTGATCCTAAGTATTTTGAATTTTCGATTAGTCTTGGCGGGGAGCGTGTGGCTTTTAGAAGGGTCTGGGATTTGACATGACCTCTTATATAATACAAGAGCTAGTTTATTTTGCTAATGAAACCAATAAGCAGTCTGATACAGAGAAAGCTCTTGATAACTTACAGCAGGATGTTTTTTATAACAATTACATCATGGTGATATCAACTCCTGAATATGGAAAAGTAGTATTTAGAGAAAACACGTTTGACAAGAAAAGAAAATATAGACAATGGTTATTGGGCTTTGAGAGTGTTAATTTTTTTAGATATGTATGTCCTAATGTGTCTAAGTATAGAAGAAAAGATACTGTACGTAAAGAAGCTGAATGTACAATTGTAAGTACGATATTCAGTTTTACTGATATCAGAGTAAATGAGAATAAAACTAACCTGCTCACAATTAACTTTGGGTGTTGGATTATAATCAAAAAGAGAGTGCTGGATAGTAGGAGGAATGTTGGATTGTAATTTAAAAAAAGCTGGTGCTGTTTAATATATAATCATTTTAACATTACATTTATTGTTATGACCCAATTCAATTTCAACGTTATGACACATTAATAGCCTCCCAATGTTAAACCTATCAACATTTTTAACATAGAATTTCCCATTTCGGTCTCATATAGCCCACACATTTAAACCTACGAGCACTATATATATATATATATATATATATATATATATATATATATATATATATATATATATATATATATAACCATGACGACAAGAACAACGGCTGCAGCAAGAACAACACCAATTATAACGGGAAAGAACCAAAGAAAGAAATTTCGGGACAGATATAAACCATGTAAAAGGAATTCACGATTCTCGTCGTTAAGCATTCAGTATGCAGACGAATACCATTCATCTACTAGCATTTGGTCTGAAAAATCAACAAACTGCCGGTGCCGTTGTTACTGGTTTTGTCCATAAGGATGTTGTGTCAATAAATGTGCTAATATATTGTTTATGTACTCCTCCATGATTTTGAAGGCAAGTTTTATGAAAACTTTGGCATCTAAAAACGACAACATACCTATATTTAACAATATTAATATGAAAGAGGATGTCGTGGGGTCCACATATATTTGATTAGGTAGGACATCACCCATACAAGTGCTTTCCAGTGTAGTTAGAATAGTAATGCATTGTTAATTGGTTCAATCATATAACGAGTGACTACAAAGTTTTATATCTGGTTGCAACTAAGTTCTCTTTTAAGTTATATATTTCATTGTATGTGTAATACAAGAGTACTCCAATTTCATGTGCACAAACAAAGTCCCCATTCCCTCCCCCACCCCACCCCCTGTGTTACAAGTTGACTGAATGGTCTTGGATCAAACATTTCCTTTTCGGACGCCATCTCCGGTTTCAATGTAAGAAATTGTCACGTGCAAGGAGAGTTAATTCATTTTAGTTTTTATTATGTGCTTTTGCTCTCTTACCAGCTTTTAAGAGTTCGGAAAGTAAATAAAAATATATAAATCTGAAGCACATTTTATCTTTCTCTGTGGCAAATAAAACACGTTCGTAACAGTAACACGAATTAGTGGACTGAACGCATTTGATAAGGAAGTTCTAGGGCTGTATCCTCAATATTGTGTGGTTTACGAAGGTGTCAATCGCACGAACCGTATGATTAGCAGTCATCCCGACACAGGGGATATATTGAGTCTGACGGGATGGAAGTGATCTTTCAATCACAAGATAATTACATTCTTCAAACTACTGGGAAAACAATTATTGTAAAAACTGGCTGCCCAGTCAGTGCCACAAGAAAGAGAATCGGTGTATTTAATGTTCAGATACGGTTAAAGATATTCTGAGTATTGTCTCAATACAAAACTAAGCAATGATCCTCTACGATCGGAATAAATATCGAAATGCTACTTTTTAGTGTCAATGATTGAAGCAGCCCCCAATGGTGAGTAGCTGATAAATAAAAGTAAAAGAAAATTTAACTAAAATCACTGAAGCATGAACTGTAGGTTTCAGAGAAGTAAGAGATGTACGAGTATAGCAAGATGCATCATGGGAGCTTGTTTCATTTTCTTTTTGCTAGGCAATGAAAAGGAACCATATGGTCTTAGGTTAAACGCAACACATTGAATATTGGTCACAGTGATCTATTATGTTGCAAGAATGTCATCCAATCATTGAGATTTATATATGTACCATTAAATATTCTTTTGAAACGAAACTTTCAACTCAGATGTCATCAAGGTCACTAAAGCGCTACATAGTCATGTGCTACTTATCAATCTTTACCGCCTCACTAAGTTTAGTCATTGTACATAGGAAAGTATGCGATAACCATGCAAGAATATATGTAGTAATAAGCAAAATGCAGAAATATGCCAACGCCGTATGGGTGTTTATGGTCCATTCTTGTAATGATGGGATAGTAACATCGATGTATAAAATCATCAGAGTGATTCCAGCATGAACAGTTCCTGAGAATGAACAGTTCCTGAGCATGAACAGTTACTGAGAATGAACAGTTCCTGAGAATGAACAATTCCTGAGAATGAACAGTTCCTGAGAATAAACAGTTCCTGATAATGAACAGTTCCTGAGAATGAACAGTTCCTGCGATGAAAAAAAACTTCACATATAAAACGTAAAGTGTGTAACATGTATATGGGTAATACTGACCGAATTTTGTGTTACGGTGATAGAACTCACCCGTACTGCATTTTGTCACCACGTTTCATGATATATGGTACACAAAATCTAAAAGGTCTTCCACAGAATTCAATTTAAATCCAAGTTAGAACACAATGATGATATACTCATGATTGGAATAGTCCTCTAAGTACAAAATTGTATCAGATTATAAATTGCACGCACATGCAATGAGTTACTTTAGTTTGCTCTGCAACTGGTGTAATTTGTACTTGGATTTTAAAAAATGCGTTTTACCAATGTTGTATCGATGTTGTGTTAACCATACAAATCTAATGGGTAACAATCATTGTTTTGTACATATGTCAGTTTTGTTTCTAAATAAATTGATCGACTAAAGTTTCTAACTTGTGTGGGAAAAGATTGTATTCATTAACATGAATATTTACAAATATTTGTATGATCTTGGACTTGTCTAATTTCACGAAACACTCAACTGAAGGCTATAGCTTTTCAGGCATTGTAGATCACGCTTAAATATGTACTGTTTTCGACTGTTTTGAACGTCAGGGTATGTTTAATTAATTTATAACTGTCAGTGTATGTTTTTGTTTAATTAATTGATAATTCGCATTAAGAGTTATAGACAAATAACATTTTTATTGGATCAATATTAAGCAGGGGTGGGCAAACTATGGCCCGCGGGCCGCATACGACCCGGCAGGGGCTTTCATGCGGCCCGCCAAGGGTTTTCATGCGGCCTAGGAACAAGTCATCATTCGCACTGACACTGTTTATGTTACTCTGTTTATCAAATAAATCTGCTTCTTTTGAAGTTTAAGTTTACGTTTTCAAATATTAACAACATATTAACAACTGAAAATTAATTATGATGTTATTTAGAAGAACCTAAAATTATTTTACTTAATGAACTATGCGGCCTGCGACAAGGTGTAAATTTGTGTATGTGGCACTTGCACTGGAACGTTTGCCCACCTCTGAATTACTGAACATTAGGGATTACCACATCGCAACGTGCGTAGAATGAATGCATGATTACATAAGAATTCAATATGTATCTTGTAACATATTGTACATATAATGAGCATGGTACAAAATGTATGCAAATTAATATTCTTAACGACATGTTTGAGGATAACATTTAGAAATAATAATTGCTTTACTCATATTTTGATAGTTAGCCTAAACTTTCAATAGCGACATTATGTAACTGACACTTATGGTATCATAAATCTTTAATAGCTTTCCGGTTAAATATAATCGTGAAATTGAAGCAAATTCCAGCGAATCAAACGGTGCAGTAAGACCATTTAAGGACAATGTTAGGAAATACTAAAGATCAGAAGGAAAGGACACAGACGAAATACTTACAAGACCCAATGACAACACATCACAAGAATCGGCGGCTAAAAGAGAATCAACAACAATACAATAAGATTTTACTTTAAGATCCTCTTTTCATATACGGAATAATTCAAACATTTCAAAACCTTATTTAATGTCTCTAACGATAAAATGCATCGTGCACGTGTCGCTCAATACATGCAATACTACATATATTTGGCTACTCGAATTGATATTGGAGCGGCCGACACTGGTACGCTTTCGTGATTCAATGTGGCGTTGTTTATTTTGTAAACTGTAGTTGCAATTACGTGCAGTGTGATAGGCTTATATATGCACGGCCTGTTCTAAGACTCGCTATTGCATGAATCAAACTGATAATGAAAATAGAACCAGAGATTTTTAAGACCTATCTTTACTTCATCGTAAAATCCTTCCTATAAGGCCTTTAAATTGTTCCGTTTTCTGAATGTTATAGTGTCTCAAGAACCTTGATTAGAAGGGTTTTGTCAAGCACTTACAATCTGCAGGGTTTTGACAAGGATGATGTGATGTACGATTTATTTTTTTAAATGCTGTTAGTCACTGACATTTAAATGAATGAAAATGGCACTTTGCTTTTTGTTCACCTATTTACTGAAACTACGTATATGCAAAATAACTTCTTGCCAAATTTTAAAGAATGTGTTTGACAAATAATCCACTAATTAATGATGAAGAGGCAATAACTAATCTCTCAAATATACATCAACATAATGATGAGGAAAATTAAGTATTTGATCTCTTCCATCGTCAAAATTTAACATGATCTTGTCCTTGTATGCATTATATTTACAAAAGTATTTGTCTTTCCAAATTATAATTGATACTTGAAAGTTGTTTTATTGAGCTGGACAAGCAAAACTTTGCGTTCAAATACCTAAAGCTATATACAATGTGTCCGATTGGGCAAGTGTTTTCACACGTATAATTATTGACAGTGAAGTAGAACCTACTTTAAGCATCCACTAATCAGAATGGAAAATTAAGTCTCAAAGCTAACGAACAGCCACGCTTGAAGATATTAAGGGAAGCGCAAATACACTGAAGAAAGTTTAATTGCACTTTTTAATTTTCTATGAGATATATAGGCAGTGCTGAGATATGTTCAAGCATTAGCATTAGTTTTCGATTTGCAGGAGCCAAATCAGAACAAGACCCAGTTTCACTGTTGCTGTCTATATTGCAGATTCTGATGCAGACAATTAACATGAAAGAAAAAAAAGTAATAGTATGAAATCTATTTTTGTTATCATTTTATTATTTTATCATATCTGGTCTTAAATATAACTATATATACATTGGGTTTGTAAACTCTGTAACATTTGTAAGCAAAACTAAATGAAAATAAATTGTAGCGACGAAATGATATTTTATACGTAATTTTCTTTGTCTGTGGATGATTCTTGAACAGATTTTAATGCCATTAATAGTAAACAAACTTTGCATGCAAGACATATCAAAAAGACTACAAATGTGCCGCTTGATCACGGCAAACAAGTAAAGAAAGCGTGTCACGTTCCTAATTTGATGTTCTGAAAACTGTGTGCAATTTAGTGAATAAAATATATGTTACCCCATTGATTACTTTAGGAAAAACTAAATATCATCTTGATTACTTTGCTGTGGGGCCATCCACTTATAGAGCTTCATTAAGTATTGTTTTTAACAAAGGCAACTAAAATAGACAAATGTAATTTATTATATGTTTCATGCTTATATCAATGATCGTTTTACACTTCAAGAATTATTACACTGCTTTATTCATATCCTAAACTTTTTAAACTTTTTGAAAGATAGGTGGACCATTTACGCTTAGTAGTCATGCTTTTATATCTATATAAGGTATAATGGGTATAATCTGATTTTAGACGCTATAACAACACTTAAACTTTTATTTAGTTTAGAACGTTAGAGTTTGCGAAATCGATCGGGCACGTTTATTGTAGATTTTGACTTTTTGTCAGTAGGGGGCGTTTGCGTTTCGCAATCACAAAGGAAATGTTTTGAATAGTTTGTTAACGTTTCAGGAGCTTGTTGGAATGTTAATTCATGACGCTACATGACAACGTTGTAGCAACACTCTAGCAAATTCACTAAAGTATGTTGCCACAACGTATTAAAACAACGTTGCTATAACTATGAAACAACATTGATCCAACGTTGAATTATAGCTTGGATGGGTTCATGTATGTATAACATTTCCATTGGGCTTCTTCCCATAGAGCAGGTGCTAAGAAAATCACTACAAACGTTTGCCCAGGACCTTCAAAGAAAAAATGGTTTATATGGATAGAGGCTGCACATATGTAATGCTGATGCCGATGCTGATTGAACTACAACAGTTCTCCAATTATTAGTGGAAAAAAGTAATAACGGATCTAGTTGAGATGTACATATATATATATATATATATATATATATATATATATATATATATATATATATATATATATATATATATATATATATATATATGATCAAGGCAACGCATCAGATAATAATGTTTTCGCAAAACGATACTAGATGGAAATTACATGGAGACTGTACAAATTTCTATTATACGGGCTTCCGAAATCCTCGGAAGTTTCCTTGTAGTTACATGTTTCGTTATCAGAGATTATACTATACTGCCTTAATTGGCCGTGCTTGGACGGGAATAAATATAGATGAGAAAAAAAAATGAGATGAGAGAGTTTAAAAGAAACTTTAAAGATAAAAATATAAAAGGTGAGGTGCCGCCGCGAGTTTCGAACTCGTGACGTCTTGCTTGGCTGCTGGTACAGAAAGACAAATGTTGATTTATATATAATATAACATGTTTTCTAGAAAATGGATCCAACCACTCATCCATCCATGTCAGTTTATATATATATATATATATATATATATATATATATATATATATATATATATATATATATATGTATTTTACGACATGGTTTGTATCATAACCTTTTTCTCATATCTTTAAATGATAAGGGATTACTCATAAGTTAAGAAATGTCCTTGCCTATGTTCAGAGAGAGAGAGAGAGAGAGAGAGAGAGAAAGAGAATTCAGACTCTCTAACAAGGGTGTCACCAATAACCGTGAAGATACGACTACATCTTTGGGGAATGAGGTACGGAACCGCTGTAAGGAAAAGACAGAGCTGTTCTGACTGGAGCAACGAATTCTTTATTGATATAGATAGATATGTATATATAATGCTAAATTCTAAAGATACATTTATAAAGTCTTTATATTTAAAATACATAAAAATACATATAAACTTACACTTACCCATCGTGCTTACCAACTTCTTTGTATATATTGATTGGTAACATTTAGAATGTAATATAGATATTTAAATCTCAATTAACTTTATGATATCCAACGAGTATAAAATTCAATAGTTGCGAATAATGCAATGATCATTTTGAAGAAATGTATCGTGCTAAAATAGGATACTAATTTGGAATAGGTTACTAAACATTACTCAATATTACTTAAAGAGTCTTTTATTTGCAAATTAAATCTAAACATGAAGTTGGTAGCGAATTCTTCTTTTCCAATAATACATACCACAAATACAATTAAACATTCCATTATATTATAATATAAAATATAAGAACTCACAAAAATGTTGGAAAATATGAACTTTACCGTGAAAGTCTCAAATATTAAAAAGTACACATTCTTTAAAGAAGTTTGCGAACGCAGACAATTCTTACCTGTAAGGAAAAGACAGTGCTGTTCTGACTGGAGCAACGAATTAATTCTTCGTAAGCCTGATTCGCTATTTATACAGTTTTTCGTTTGCTCAATGTTAGTGAGAACATGCCCTTTGAACTTTTCCATGGATATCGTGTGTACCATCTGCGCAACGTTTCCAATATTGATATGTTAATAATTTGCATGTTCTGCAGCTTCCCTCCAAATCTAAATTGATGACATTTAGATACTAGCGAAATGTATTTTGTGCTGACAATTGTTGACATTTAGTTACGAGCAAAATGTACTTTGTGCTGATAAATGTTGACATTTAGTTACGAGCGAAATGTATTGTATATTTTGTGCTGACAATTTGCTGATATTTAGTTACGAGCGAAATGTATTGTATTATTGTATGGGTTTCTTCACCTGTTTGTAAAGTGCGATCTTTATAAAATAGCGTACAGTTATATTTCACAGATATAAAATTTTTATCTCCATATATTTTAGTGGAAAATTATTTTCAATATAAAGTAATGAAAAATTACTTTTAATACAATTTAGAATAAATTTAAATCGTAATACTTTTGCTTAAAGTTCTGTCCTAATATATATATATATATATATATATATATATATATATATATATATATATATATATATATATATATATATATATATATATATATATATATATCTGTGTGTGTGTGTGTGTGTCCTTCAATCGGTCTATAAATCTTCCATTTAGTTTATTTGAACATCGTTACCTTGATAATTATGGTGGACGTGAAACACGCCACGTAGCTATGTGTCTTCTACATGATCTCAGATGAATCCATTAAGTTTCTTGGAACTGGATTGCGAACACCTGTTTAGGGTACACGTGCCCTAGTTTAATTTAATCTATAAACATTATATACACTGTTACTGATAATTCGATCCTAATACTGTGATTTCCGTAATTATTTCAAGATTGATTAAAACCAAATAATTTTTTCCAGTTTCTCAAGATTCCTTTACGTTAATGACTAGGTGTTGCATTGAATGTCAGAACTGTACACTTGACATTGAATAAATACACAATAAAGTTCAGATTTTATTTTAAAAAGAAAACCAATTTAATAGATAATTGGAAAGGGAGGAGGGGGCAAAAGGAATATATAGTAGCTTTTCTATTTTGACTTTGAAAAAAGCTTCTCTTACTCAACATAAATGACTGACTTATTCCACTTTGGTTTCAGGAGCCATGTATTTATCGTTATATCCATTTTGACAGTCAGAAATATCAGAAATAAAGTAGGTATCAGCCTTTCTGAAAGCTACCCTCAGAACCTGGTTATATCTAAAGTCAGGTTATTCTAAATGTTTTCAACATTCAGACCAATAACACTGTAAAATACCATATATCGGGAACAGTCATGGATCACATAGTACACACAACGATGAACTATCATATGTTTAAACAGAACTCGCAAACTGGCAAACCAAAACGATTAAAAAAATTCGAAAATGAAAACTGTTTCATTCTACTCTGCCAATTACTTACATTTCATGATGACCAAAAACTCTATAATGATGAATTCATGTCCCAGTTGTGGAGGATACTAATTTTGTATGGATTATTGTTTACCTTAATCTAACTGTTCTTCATAATAAACTCTTCAGAGACAAAAGGCAAAAAGGTCTTTCTACGATTATAGAGATATTTATTAAGATCTAAACTTGATTATGACCCGACTGTACAATCGTACCTACAAGTTCTGGATCCGAGACATAATCAGGAACTTGAAGTATTTAGAAGTTCCCCTTCAGAAGGCCTCTACATGCCCGGCCCTAGGGCAAGGCGAACGAGGCAACGGCCTTGGGCCCGCGCTTTCAGGAAATCAACTCCGCGATGTATTTTTTTTTCCTTAGAGTCTCCGCTCAACGCTTTTGCTGCCTTGGACACCGCATGCTGCCTTGAGCCCCGCATTCTGCCTTGGGCCCAGCACGTCCTAGGGCCGGGCCTGGGCCTCTATGTTAAAGTAAATAAACCATCACTTTGTTTCAGGTGAACGGACTTTGTTATTGAGCTAACTAATCATGTAATGTCGTTTTTAGGTCAAAATACTAAACTGTGTATGATGTCGTCTTTAGGTCCAAATAAAACCATACGTGTTCAAAAATCAGATTGTTCGGATGTGAGATTTTTTTCCTACTTACCTAGAAGCAGCAAAATATCAATCTTGCAGGTACTGCAAAAGTATGCATTCATACATCATCCCATTGATTATCAAACCCCAAAATAATACTTGATATTTTCCCATTCAAAAAGTACTCAGCAAAATACTCCACTTAGAGGAAAATGAGAGTATCGTGTTGTAGTTAAAAAATTTTACACAAAGCCTGTCGAAAGATCCAGACTAGGATGGAGCTATCCTTGCATCATCCTTCGGCACCATCTCCAGCCGGTTATCAAATAAAGCCTCCATTTTACCTGAGAAATGACAGCCATGCTAAAATATCTGGTTTTCATTGAAACGTTTCAAAAACATGCTAAATCATGTTTTCTAAATTCCCGTTCTAAAAACCTTGATTTGGACATACCTTTAGTATCCCATATCATACACAGATGGGATTTGCTCACGTAATCTGGAAACATTATTCTGTAACGTTGACTACCTAATAACCTTGGTATAAATGGTAAGGAGGGTGTATATAAGTTGCCGAAACTGCCCTGCAGTCACCCATTTCTGAATGGAACATTCCAAATTCTGATATCAAACATTGTATGTATGTGTGTGTGTGTGTGTGTGTGTGTGTGTGTGTGTATGACTCATGCATGGCTTCTGAAGGGTGAATCTGAACCAGAGTGCACACCCTGCCAGTGTCAACATATAGTAGAAGACATTCTTGCCGAGTGTACTGGCTTACAGCCAATGGGACAAGACTTTTCCCTTTTTAGATTTTAATTTCTTTTTCTGTAAACTCAGTTAAAGAACTATATGATGATGCACGACGGCGAAAATTTTAGATTGCTTGAAGGAATGTATATATACATATGTGATCTTGTACTTTATGGACCCTTTTACAGCTCTGTAAATATCATTACCTTGTACATATTTGTTTATTTTTTTCTCTCCTTTTTTGCACTTCTTTAAATTTATATTTTAGCACTTTCTGTTTTATCGACACCAAGTAGCTATTATTGTGCTAACTTGCCTTTTAACCATTAGGCACACATACTTTCATTTAATATATGCTGATACTTCTCAATTCTTCAACGATTTTTTCTCCAACTCACATACGAAATTTAGCGGTAATCTCTCCTCTCTTTCTCTCTCTCTCTCTCTCTGAGCAAAAAAACATGATGCCAATTTGTATACAAAATATTTAAATTGAAAGGAAATATATATTGCCAATTAAGAAAGTCTAGTTAGAGGGTAGAGATATTGCATTAGTATTTGATAAGAAAAAATGAAGACGAAAATAATAATAATAATAATAATAATACAACACTTTCCATTTGCACAGGGGTGCCCTCAGAATTATTTGGGTGTGTAGGGCACATGTACTTGTCACCTATTAAGTTTAACATTTGAAGTCATAACGTGTTTAGAGGTGAAATCTGGGATACCTACGTGCGGGCGCACATGGTTCGACATCAACATAATTGCTTGAATCCATAAAATTAATTTCGGCATTAATGTCATTAAGGTAGCATGTGCATCAGCTACAATGCAAGATCATTAGATGTGAGTTTTGTAAGATCCAAAACTCCTCATCGTCCTTGTAGTTGCTGCTACTATAATGTTTCAAACTTTTTATCATGTAACAAAATAAAGCAAGGTGGAACAATCAGGGGATCTGAGAAGGTTGTTATTGTGATGTGCTATAGTCTTTAGCTGTATAGTAGATGAAAACAATAGTGAAAGTTTTCTAAAAGGAATTATTCATAATTGTACTTAAAAACAAGTGTCCACTCTATGGAGGTGTCACATAATAATAATAATAATAATAATAATAATAACAACAACAACAACAACAGTGGCAAATATAATAATAAGAAATATAATTTATTCTCAGCAGACTGTTCGACGAAACTAATCATACCATGCAGTGTCGAGATATACGATATCTTAGTTCATGAAAAATGTGCAAAACAGTGTTGTTCGGGTTGAAGTGAAATACTAATCTTTCCCTTGGTGGACCTCTTTCAATGAGCTAATCTTTCTCTTTGATGAGCTCATTCAATGGTGACCTGAATTGAAATACAATGTAGTTAGGACACAGTATGTGAAATATGAAACAAAGGGGGTTTTGTAAATGAAAATATAAATTGACGCCATTGATTTGGCTAAGACCTCCACTTCAAAGAACATGTATTTACACGTTTTGCTTATTTGAGACAGGACAAACTATCGAATCATTGCGGCTTTTAAACGCACTGACTCAAGAAGTTCGACAACTGCGCATTGAGATATGCAATTTCAATTCAAACAATTCAAGTACGGGTAGGTACATGTCCGTGTATCGTACAGCGTGAAAAGCGACAGGAAGTAAATTACTGAAACAGGGTGTATTGAGGTCAACGTTCTGGAATATGGCGTCAATACCGCGAGAGATCATCCAAAAACATAACAAACTGCTGGTAGACCTTTGCGATTACATAAACATCAACGATCCGGGGTACACAAATTTCATTACTGCCCTAAGAAATGCCGACCTGCCGCCTGGGCGACTATCTCGCGTTGAGAACGAGCCAGCGAAGTTGTTTCAGTTGATGCAGCAGAAAGGAAAGTTGAAGGTAGGGGACTACAGCGTACTGGAGGAAGCACTCGATATTAGTGGCTATAAAGAAGCATTGGACCTTGTTAAGAAATTAGGATCCGAAATAACACAACAAATGAAAGGGAAAGGTCCTACTACAAGCGGTAGGTGTCCTTAATAGCATTGTTCATATGCTCTCTCTCTCTCTCTCTCTCTCTCTCTCTCTCTCTCTCTCTCATTATTGCAAGCAATTATTATAACTTCAGCCTTGGACCAGGTTTGAAGTTTCAAGTACAGGTTCAACGACATTTCCGAAGCAGACCTTTATAAATATCCAGCCTACCTACCTACTTACATACATATCAACACATATATATACACTGAGGCAGACAGGCCGTCATATGCATACCTTAAAATATATGCAGTTACTGTGCTATCAACAACGCATTTGATGCACATTCACAGCACAGGCTGCGATAATACAGCAGGCTTTCATCAGTTCACTGTTTCTCGGTGGAGCAAATTGACGTCTCGAACAGTGGTTAGTGCTTTATCCACTAATTTGCTTATTTATCTGTCAATAATAGGCATTTTGAAAAGGTTGTGCTAATTGATACATAGTTTTTTTTAACACGTGATGGAAATTTTATAAAAATTGGAATAAATAATATTAAGATTATACAACATTGTTGGTTTATTGTAAAATTCTACATGGGAGTTTCTCAAAGCTTCTGTTAGACTGCTTGTCCAAAATTAGTACATGCTTGTCACATGCGATCCGGCAAGGATACATCAAACTTAGCAAAGCGATTGATTGGTCTGCAAGGCGATTGATTGGGCAGCAGTGTACACAGACTGTTACCAAACTTAGCAAGGCGATTGATTGGTCTGCAAGGCGATTGATTGGGCAGCAGTGTACACTAGACTGTTACCAAACTTAGCAAGGCGATTGACTGGTCAGCAAGGCGATTGATTGGGCTGCAGTGTACACTAGACTGTTACCAAACTTAGCAAGGCGATTGATTGGTCAGCAAGGCGATTGATTGGGCAGCAGTGTACACTAGACTGTTACCAAACTTAACAGTTTGATTGGTCAGCAGTGTATCATACTTATTTTGCAACATTTGATAGGTCCGAGTTTCCTATGCCTTGTATTTCTTGTGATATTCGACAAGGCTCTTTAATTCCTCTGACTTTAAAGTGTCAAATTCAGTTTTAAGCACAGAGCAAAAAGAGCTTAATTACAATTAAGAAATATGTACATAACCATGTAGATATGTTTACATTAACTGCAGTGTACGTATCCCAGCTGAACCTCTCATTTTGGAAGATCATGTTGTTGAAATTCTCAAAGAGCCAAACATCGATTGTATTTTTGCTTATTATTATTATTATTATAGCAGCAGAGGACACCCCACAGGAACGTGACGAACCTTCTAACAAACGAATAAAAACTGGTGAGTGTTATATTTAGGACAAATTTGATCTAATTTATCGAGAAAAACTTAGAGGTAACAATAACAATATAACCGCAATAAGAAAAGAAAAAGTCAAATTGAAAGTAGCCCTTTTAATGCCAAGGGATATACCTTTTCTATTGCTATTTTCTTCTTATTATTTATATTTCTTAAAGTTAAATCCAGAAACATTTAGTTTCCCATTTACTCTCTATCACATTACCTTCCACGTGTGTGTATGTGTGTGTGTGTGTGTGTGTGTGTGTGTGTGCTAAACAATGTTATTACAGGTTCTGTGTTTATCAAAAATTTGTATTCGTTTGCGAACATAATCTTTACATCTTTTATAAGCCTGTTTACAGTAAAACTTTTACTTTCTGACGATTGTACAAAAGGTTCACAACTTATACTATGCATTCTAGACAGCTCGGGTGTTTTATTTATTTATTTATTTATTTATTTATTTATTTATTTATTTATTTATTTTTTCGGAGGAGGAAACCAATAAGCCTTAGAAAAATTAGCGAAGCGAGGGTGTTACGAACGCGAAATTCAGGACATAAGTCTGTTATATCCTATGTAGGACTGATTATTTATATCTAGAAATAGTATCGATTATCGATGTTATATCCCATGTAGGGCTGATTATATATACCTAGGAATACTATCGATTATGGGTGTTATGTCATATATAGGGCTGGTTATATATACCTAGGAATAATATCGATTATCCGTGTTATGTCCAATGTAGGGCTGGTTATATATACCTAAAAACAGTGTCGATAATTGATAGTGAGCTCTGGAAAAATATTCTATTTTATCGTTTCAAAAGTGCATACAACAATTATATCTAATAGGAGATGAGTGGGTGTTGAAAATGGCATGAATAAGGCAATACTCGTTCATATATCATGTGCATGATATCAAAGGAGCTTGGATTTGATAACCAAAACAATACTTTTCCCGTTGAAATCTTGAAATATTTTCTCCTTCTAATGCTGGACTATAATTATCGACTGGTAAGAAAATGACGAATGCAGGGACACCACATTTAGTAATCCGTGGCAGATCAGAAAGTCAGACAGTCTTCATTTACACGTGTTTCCACTCGCACCTACAAGTGCAGTTTACAATCATCATCAATTATATAAGTTTCATTCATTTTCTTTCCTGTAAGATGTCACAGTAAATATGATACGTTTTCGAACAGGCGGCAAAAATATACAGCAATTAAGCAAAAAATTAGGACTATATGGAATGCCCTGTTCTCACTGATGGAAAGCAGAGTTATATTTATATTCACGTGACCATATCGCCCTGTTCCGTCAGATATGATGACCTGAAGAAAAGATATTGCATGTATTGTATAATATTTAAATGAAAAAAAGAACAAAAACTAAAATGACCGTCTCTAACGAAACTTATATGATTAAGTTGAAGTGAGCAATTGACAAAGAATCATTCCAGTGAGGGTAATTATTTTTTCACAAATCGTCGATTACATCTTTTTTCGATAATTAATCGGTTATAGGTCCTTTATCGATCGATTATCAATTAAATCCGTAATATTGTTGACGAAAACAGTTTCAGTGTTCGTGGCTTTGCCTACCAACCCGTTCACGTCTCTACAGTTGTGTTTCTTTAAAACAAATTCGAATGTGTTAGAAACCCTGGTTATGATGAAACAAATGGTTTCATATTTATAATCAGCTGAACCCACTAAGATGTCTTATTATGTCAGGTCAGGTATGGTTTTGCCACCGTAAGTAACTGTTGACGGTACTACATGGAAAGTTTTTTATGATGGACCAGCCGGCCAAGCATATATTTTTATCCCCCGTATGTGAAGGCAGATTGCAAGCTGTGTGGACGGCACAGAGATTAATTCAAGAGCAGTAGGAATAGATGGCCATCCACTGCATCCGGACTTGTTTCCAGACGTTTCGACATTATCATGCAACTGGATTCGGAGTAGAGAGTGAGAGCGACTCTTCGTTTTCCCTCCCTTAAATCCAACTAGTACGCAAGTCATGACAGTACTCCACTCCTCCACTAGATACCTGAATGCTGTGGCGATGGGCAAGCAACAAAAAGCAGGTGTGGATACACTGGAAGCTGTTGCTGCCGACGTGTACAAATGCAGCTCGGGGCATATGGTCGCCTTTCACTGAACAGAAGCAGCTGTAGAACGCTGCATCCCCTGGGAGACTGAACAGCCCTTTTAAGGACCACACTGCTCACCACCTTAGCATGAGGATGGGGCTAGAAAAGGTGGCTGAAACATTCCCTGCCTCACCTTACCCTACTCAGCATACCGCCGCTGATCCCACCTTTTGCGGTCGAAAACCTATCAAGAAGACAAAGGTGACTCAGCTCAACACTGGAGACGGGAACGTATGCACACTCATCGACAGTACCTAAGAAGATAGACCAGAGAAACATCCAACTATCCGGTTTGAATTGACATCGCCTAGCTGAGGAAGGAAAACTCGGCGAAGTTGTAGACTAGTATACCTTCTGAAACGACCGAATTACAGAAGAGAGAGTGAAGCTGGTGATATTTTTGCCATCAAATTATAGCTTGTTAGCAAGATCACTAACCTCCCAAATTGGCGTGAATGACAAACTGATGCAAATGAAATCACCACTGACTATAAAACGACATGCATCTATTATCAGCTTATATGCACTCATCATGACGAACCCAGATAAGATCAAGGACAAATTTTATGAAAACCTGGATTAACTTGTTGCATAAATAGTAAAGGCCAACAAGAGCATCATCATCGGTGATTTTAATGCGAGTGTTGGAATAAATTACCAGGCAGGGCCAGGTGTCAAATACAAAAAAAGAACAGGCTCTTCCTGCTGCGTAAATTCGTTGAATACAACCTACTAATCACGAACACCAACACCATCTTCTACCTGTCAAAAGGCCGCAAGACGTATCGGATGCACGCACGGTCGAATCAATGACATCTTATGGGCAAATCATCGTTAGGATAAGAGATAGGCAGGATGTGCATGTGGCGTAGGCCCTTAAAAGGACACAATGCTGGACTGAACACAGGCTCTTAATCTCCAAGCTCAGTAACTAGATTCAGTGTAGCAGGAGACCAAAAGTTAAACGAGCGCCCAAAAAGTTTGATTTCGCCAACTTGAAACAGGAGAATATTAAAAAGGCATTTTTAAAAGAAAACTATGCAGCCAACTTGATATAATTGATACCAATTCCAATAATGTATTGCAGATTATGCGTACTCTGCTGCGTCCAAAACCCTTGATCCCATATGACGTAAACATCAATACTAGTTTTGATCAAAACGATGCTGCCATAGCAATACTTTCGAATGAGAAATATCAGCTACATCACTTCATCATCGAATAGGGCACCTTCGGCATCATGAAAAGTACTGTCCAATGCTAGCTCAGAGATTTGCAAGTATAGTGCCTGATAAATAAGTAGACAGGAATTACACGAAGAACTTACGTGATGCTTTGAATACAATTCACGGGTCACAGTCATCAGGAATATCTCCAAAACTGGGTGACTGCTCACTTCAAAGATAAGCAGAACACTTCGACAACATTCTCAATCAGCAGTCATATATCAGTGAGATCCACTAACCCAAATGAAGATTTACATATCATTTGTTGTTAGTCCAATCGACACTGAAGCTGAAAGCAATTAACCTTCTGTCAGTTGGCAAAAAGTACCTGAAGCACATGCAGTACTAGCAGTAGTGTAAACAGCCGTAATCTCCCACATGGCACAGAAGCTAACGAATTCTTTTAGTGGAATCGGGGAAAGAGGATACGGTTGCATCCTGTATACAAGCGGAATGGCAACCAACAACCATGCGACAACCATCGGGGTATCTCCTTGCTATCAACAGCTGGAAAAACCTTCGCCATAATTCTGATGAATCACTTTGTGCATCACATTGATCAAGAGCTATTGCTAGATAGCCACGGTGGCTTCAGGAATTGACGAGGGACGAGGCTTCCATGACTATGACACTGGGTTTGATCAATGATCTCTTCAGTCTGAGGAAACTACAAGCTAGGACGAAGATACAGGAAGTGATTGTTCATGGTCTTTGTGTGCTGACCACTGTTTCCTAAATGCTAAATCTGAGCCTGATATGTAATGCAATATGGACCATGTCTTCAGCTAGTGACAGTGTCGGTATCACAATCAGTATCACGAACACAAAGATTATACATCATCCTGCACCAGAGAATCCTTAAGTAGAAACTACCATCACAGTAAATGGCCAAACCCTTCTGGCAGTGGACATATTTTCCAGTCTAAATAGCACAATATCATATTCCGTCCACATCAATGATGAAACCAACGTCAGAACTACTAAAACAAGTAGGGCTTTTGGCAGACTACGCAAAAGTGTGTGCGAGCACAGAGGCACCAGTCCACAAACAAAAGTTAAGATCTACATAATCATTGTATTACAGACCGTGTTGTATGCTTGAGAAACCTGGGCAGGGTACACACCATGACAAGAAGCTTAACCATTTTCTGATTAGCTGCTTCAGGAAACCTATAGCAGGATAGAGTCCCAGATACTAAGTTTCTTCATACCGGTCCCCCTGCGGATCCGGGGTTGTAGAATTGGCCCAACGTGTCCTCAGTGCCTAACTACGTGTTGTAAGAGGCGACTAAGTAGAAGCGACTTGTTTGCTGTGGGTTGCATCCCGTGTCGGTGGAGGAAAAGATCCTGTTAGTTGAGCAGAGGCCTTCCGATGCAGTACACTTCTTTGGCCTCTACATCTTCTAGACGGGTGGTAGGGATGAGCCCGGTCTCGACAAATTGGCTGGCTGGTCACGCCGAGCCATGGGAAGTCTTTATTTACTCGATCACCTTCTTCGTCTTTCTCCTTGTATTTCTCTTGATACCACAGTCGCACCTACAGTCCATCCATTTAGCTTCCCCTTCCCAAGTCTTAGAAGGCGATGGCTTAACGGGTCAATTAGGAGGTAATTTTACCGACCCTAGGAGGCGGGGGCTTAATGGGTCAGTCAGCGGGTAATTTTACCGACTGATTATAACACCTGTGTATCCATTGCACTTGAAAATTGTCCCCATGTTGTGCTCCATGGTCGGTGGTGAGCACGGGTGCTGAAATTTAAACAAACCAACACGAAAGGTTCCAAGCAAAATCAAAACAAACGTACAAAAACTGTATCTGACATGGATGAGGAACCATGTACTGTGGAGTAATGTCCACTCTTCATGGTTATACAATCTAAAGATGCCTCAGAATTGCTTTCTGCACTCTTTCCTTTTGTGATTGAAAAGATAATTGCGAGATCGATTGGAACACCAAAAAGTGTTAACAAATTGGAATCTTTTTGCCGTCTTATTGAGTGTGAGCAACGAGGTCAAACAGAAAATATCTGGAAAATGAAAAATTTCTTCGAGAATCCATTGAACTCATTCGCTCACACAAAACTCAATACGTCCAAAGGGGAGATTCGCTGTCGTGATTTGGTTGAATCAGCGACACAGATATCATTGAAGGAATGAAAAACGAAGGTGTCACTGCAGTCCGTAGAATACTTATTAAATGTAATAACAATCTGCAGGACACCAACAACATTGTATTCACCTTCAACAAACCAACAGTATCCAGAGCGGTCAAAGTTGGCTTTTTGCAAGTAAAGGTCGAGATCTATATACTGAACCCTCTTCGAAGCTATAAATGTCAGAAATATGGCTATCACGAAGACAGTTGCTCAAAAAGTTAAATATGTGGCCAATGTGGAGACCATTTTCATCGAGAATCTGAGAGTAGAGCGACTCCGCATTCTGTCAACTGTGGAAAGGAGCACCACGTGCATTCCAAGGATTGTGATACTTGGAAACAGAAGAAGGAAATACAGAGGGTAAAGTACACGAGTAATATTCCCTATCCAGACGCCATAAAACTTGTACATGCGAAAATAGCCCATGCTGACCCATCCTACTCTACTGTAGTAAAGAACAATCCCAAAACGACGAAGGACGCTTAAACACAGGGAGATCCACCCGATTCAGCATCAAGCTATGACACCCCCGTTACTAACCATGGAAAAACACGGCATCTATTCAAACAACTTTCAGTACCCCCCCCCCCACATCGCCAGGGAATAAAACAAATCTCAAAGAAATAGGCAGCAAAACATGTCCGATAACCCCATCAAACTCTATAACAGGTTTGGAAACATTGAGAGCATTGATGCAGAAGAAACTGCTCCATATGCTCAAGGTAGCTTCAGACCTACCAATAAAATAGTCAACCCCGTTCTTCCTCCAGAGAAATAACCACACAGATTGTCTCCGCAAAAGGTCAAACCTAGCTCCACAATCTTCAATTTAAACTTATAATGGAGAACACCATTATACAATGGAACTGGTGAGGACTTAAAACCAACTACAATGATATTCTTCTGCTTTTAAATGAACATGATCCTGCAGCACTATGCCCTAAAGAAACATTCTTGAAAGATATGGTTCACGCTTAAATCTACTCCCTGTTTAACGCCTATTTTCAAAATGTTGACAGGTTCTCGAGAGGATTTTATGTTGTTCTGGACAATAGAATCCCTCTTACCATCATCCCCTGAAACACAAATTTTCGTCCATTGCTGTAAGCGTCACTCTACATTGAGTGGTTACCTTTTCTTCTGTTTACATAGCACCTAAACTCAACCTATTGCCAAAGGAATAAGACAATCTTGTTCCCGCGTCCTTTGTTTTACTCTGGGAATTTAATGTCCATAACATTTTATGGGGATCAAATCATATAGGTGACAGAGACCAAAGTCGAACACTTCATTTCTAGATACGATTTGTATCTATATAACACCAGATCACCGACATATATACACCCAGAATGGATACACACACGTGTCTCGATTTGACAGTTTGTTCTCCTTTGCTGCTTTTGGATTATGAAAGGAAGGTCGATGATGACCTTCACAGCAGTGATCACTTTCCAGTCTCTCTTGCAAATATTAACTCTATTATTGATGACGCAATTCCACAATGGAACATAAAGAAGGCCGCCTGGGCTAAGTTTCAAACACTCTGTAGAACTAGGCTGAATGATGATATAGTTTTCAACGTTAATAACCCTATTAAGCATTTTACTTCTTTTTTAATCGAGATTGTAAAAGATTCCCTTCCCATGTCCTCATTGAACTGTAAAAGAACCCCAAAACTTTGGGTCACTAAGGAACGTAAGGAAGCCATTAGACAACGCCGAGAAGCATATAAAAAATTTAACAATCATTTACGTATATACCATATTCTCTGGGCCAAAGCTCGCCCCACAATCAAAGAAAGTAAACGAGCATCATGGAAGGAATATGTTTCTTCTTTAAATTCTTGTTCCTCAATTTCGAAAGTTTAGGACACTATCCGTAAAATAAACGGAAAGAGAAAACACAATTCTCTCCGACATCTGAAACTGAACAATAACAATTTTGGTTTAAAACGTGACATAGCAAATATACTCGCGGACAGTTGCTCTAAAAATTCCTCATCATCTAAATATTCAAAAGCCTTCCGAAGATTAAAAAGTCAATAAGAAAAGTTACGTTTAAAATTCACATACAACAACTCGGAATGTTGTAACCAACTGTTCTTACTATTTGCGCCTATGGAGGCTTAAGACAGGCTCATGATACATCCGCTGGACCTGACGAAATACATTACCAGTTTTTGAAACACCTTCCAGAATCATCTTTAACGTCCCTTTTGAAAATCTTTCATGGATTATGGATTACTGGTAATGTACCTAAGATTTGGAAAGAATCAACAGTAATACCAGTTCCCATAACCAGGCAAAGATAACTCATATCCTACCAACTATCAACCCAGTGCACTGACAAGATGCGTGTGCAGAACGAATGATAAATTCTCGGCTTGTGTGGTACTTGGAAACTAACAATTTAATGTCTCCTTTCCAAGTGGCTTTTGGTATGGCCGTAGGATCAGTGATCATCTGGTTAGACTGGAAACATTTATTCTCGACGCATTTATCAAGAAGGAGCATTTAGTAGCGGTTTTCTTTGATTTCGAAATGGCCTCTTTCATACGATATGGAAGTACGGGATACTAAATGACCTGCACGATCTGGATCTAAAAAGTCGTCTGCCCTCTTTCATATCAAACTTTCTCTCAGACAGAGAATTCAAGGTAAGAGTGGGTTCTAAACTCTCACATATCCAAGAGCGAGAGATGGGTGTGCCCCAGGGCAGTATTCTGTCTGTGACGCATTTCAACATCACAATCAATATCTTCACCAAGTGTTTTGCTCCTGGTATGGATTGCTCGTTATACGTTGATGATTTTATAATATGTTATCGATCAAAGCACATGCATACAATTGAAAGACAACTACAACAAAATATCAACAATGTTCAAAATTAGGCTAGTACTGTCGGTTTCAAATTCTCGAAATCAAAAACGGTATGTATGCATTTCTGTCAGTTACGAAGACATCATGATGATCCTAAACTCACGCTGGACGGAACACCTATTCCAGTTGCTAAGGAAACAAAGTTTTTAGGTATTATATTCGACAGAAAACTGACTTCTATTCCACACCTAAAGAACTTGAAACTTAAATGCTTGACATTTCTACATCTACTCAGAGTAGTAGCGCACACTGACTTGGGTGCTGATAGAAAAATCATCCTCAGTTTATATAGAACGTTTCTTCGCTCCAAACTGGACTATGGTTGCGCTGTTTGCTGCTTATGGTTCAGCTAGGAAGTCATATCTGAAGATGCTTGACCCGATTCATCATCAAGGAATACGACTCGCTCTGAGAGCATTTAAGACATCCTAGCATGAAGGCCTTCTCGCTGAAGCGAACGAATCACCTTTATCACGTCGTAGAGAAATGCTTTCCGCACAGTATACTCTCAAATTAAAATCAAGACCTATGAAGCCTGCTTTGTTGGCTGTTTTTTTTAACCCGAATACGAAAACTTATACGAAAATAAACCAAATGCCATACCTTCCGTTGGCATTAGAATATCATCCAGCCTTGACAGTAGCAAAAGTGATCTTTCTAAAATTCAGATAACCGTTGACTCCGAAACTCCTCCCTGGCTACTTCAACAACCAAAACTACTTTTGTACGCTTCACGATGGAAACAAATATGAGACAAACCCTTACACCTTCCACAACTATTATCATCAACTCCTCATCGAATTTATTAACTATATAAGAATTTATACTGACGGATCAAAGGATGAGGAAAAGGCAGCTGCAGCCTTCGTTAGTGGAAAACACATAACACAAGTTCGCTTACCAAATGGTACATCAATTTTTCAGCCGAAATCAGAGCAAAAGACCTTGCTCTGCAATATATCGAAAACCAACGTCTTTTAAACATCATCATCTTCTCTGACTCCCTATCAATGCTTCAGTCACTACACAATATAAAACTGAAGAACCCCTTATTAACTAATATTCTCGTCAAAAATACTGAACTGAGTAACTCCCATCATATCGTATACTGTTGGTTACCTAGCCATATTGGTATTAAAGGTATATACAGATTTAAAACCTAGTATGAAAGAGTCTTTATGTCAGAAGTGGCAGGCATTGTGGAATGATGCAGTGAATAATACTCTTTACCCCATAAAGCCAACCCTAGAGAAATGGACTCATTCCTGCAGAGCCATTCGTAGAGAGGAGGTAGTCATTGCAAGAATTTGAATTGGTCATATGTATATAACCCACTCCCACATATTAAAAGGCGAAGACCCACCAGAGTGCTTTTTTTGCAATGAACCTTTCATTGTTAAGCACTTAATGATGGAGTGTTTCGACCTGCAGCCTACGCGCGATCAATATTACAATATGCATGACATGAAGGAACTTTTGGATACAATAAACATCACTTGTATTATAGAATTCCTGAAACAAGTAAACATTTACTCTAAGGTGTAAATTGGATGCCATCATCTTGAGCATTTTTATGTAATGTATATACCGTCCCTTTTGTCAACAACTTTTCTTTATTAACATATACCATTTATATTCCCCGTTGATCAGGAAGATTTATATGTTACCCTTTACCAGCTTAACGTTTTACGTCCAACTATTTGGTTTTGATATCGCTGGTCGATATAAAACTTTTTATCATTTTTAAATGATCATACTTGTAACCTTTTGTATGGCGCTAAATAGCCTAACAGTGTTGGTGCGCCGTAGAAATAACAACCAATCAATTAATCAACCAATCTTCATACCGGCAGTAATTCCAAGCATTCACACACTGCTAATTAAATCACAGCTGAGATGGGCAGGCCACGTCATCAGGATGTCAGAAGAACGACTATCATCCATGACGTTGATGTGGAGAAGGCAACCTCATGGTGGTCATCAGAAGCGCCTCAAAGAGTCGATTGAGTAATCCTTGAAACACTTCTACATTGATCCTGAGCCTTGGCAAGATCTCGCACAGGAATTAATCAACCCGACACAGTCTCATCCGCGCTGGAGCTAGAAATTTAGAGTGAATGAGAATCGCACTGGCAGTACAGAAGCTTGAGCAGCGTAACTCTCAAAACTGCATCACGTACTATATTAATCAAGCATTCTAATGTGGCATCTCTCAGCAAGTATGCCACAGATAGTTTTGAGCCCAACTTAGCTTAATTAGACACTAGCACTTGCAGATATCGATCTAATTAATGATGACGTTATCATCTTAGAACTCGAAAGACGAACAACAACAGGACTTATGAGTTATGACTTTGACCGAAACACATACCTGGCCAAAATCACTGAAACACACTTCTTGCCTAATTCTCATGAAAAGAGAACAAAAGAGGATGATAATGATTCATTCATTCGTATTTCATAAGTTAGGTGTATGTAGAAGTGGCCAAACAAAAGTACTATAGCGCCGATGCAGTCTTCTGCATAATTTAAGAGGTGGTTGAAAAAATCAGAAGCGGCAGTGGTACTCGCGACCGAAAGGGTAACGGTTTAAGTCCTTCCATGAAATCAGCTCGGGTCGCTTACCGTCGTATGTCTTTCTGTGTTTAGGCAATGCACTTTAATCCAGTCGTCTTGTCACTAAATGATTTGTTTTGTAAAACACATGAAACTAAACCAAATTCATTGGTTGCCTTTTTCAACATTTTGGGGAGTCAATGACCGACATGGTGCTGGTTTAAGTTATACCATCTACCGTTGTATGTGATCTACCGTTGTGTGTCTTTGGGCAAGGCACTTTGCTCCATTTGCCTTGACATTACATACCTTGTGTTGTTGTGCTGTGAGTCACAGAAATAAAATGAAATTCATTTTTTTCGCCTCTTAAAATATCCAGGAAACCCCATCGAGTCTATCCCATATCCCCAAGCCCTTAGAGGGATGATGATGATGATGACTCCAAGTGACCGTTTGCCTCATGAAAAATACACACGGTATTAACATGTTCCCTAAAGTATGTTACCCTAAACACTGTCTTAAATATTTTCCTTTCATCTTTTATTTAGAACTCAGAGATGCCGGAGATCTGCCAAAGAAAGTTTATTATGACAGAGAAAACAAGAGAGGCTATCTCCTTATACTGAATTTTACCAAGGATCGAGAAGGTCTGTTTTGCAAACACTGCATTTGTGATTCATATATTTTTTGGATGGTAAATGTATTCATGATTTGTTAATTATATTACTTTTTTAAAACAAAACCAAGAATTAGTGTATACGCCTTCTTATATTTATATATGGCCTACAAATGGGGAAATGGATACAGTGATGTCGCTGACGAAATAGGCAGCTGATAAGTTACTTGATTCAAGGCATAACAAACATATGTCACTGTGTTTCGCCAATCGTACATCGTGTGTCGTGCGTCCTTCAAAGATTGCTCCTCGATGCTCTACAGGCTTTATTTAGTATGTATTGGTTTACTAAATTTCATTTTATCTTTATATTAATATGAAAGAGTTCCATGACCAACGAATTCCGCACACAAAAACGATTTAATCTGGTATTTAACTGGCTGATCTTGTGAACTTAGCTTCATTATTAAACATGCTTTGACTAAGCTTGCTTAATAGCTTTATATCATCAATATATAAAATATATTCCAGAAAAATCAAATTCACGCATTTAGATGAAGAAACCAAAGATAATATGTGAGCTGGGTTCTGATTGGATGACTTGAGGACAAATTGGAAGATTTATTTGAGTTTGTATCATGTAAACTTCCTATTTTGCGTTATATCAACAAGATCTGAGACGACTTCAATACCTAGCCATATCAGTAAAATGATATGGCTCCGTTATCTTGTTACTTTTAGAGTTTAACAGACGGGACACTTAGCTGACTCCATGAGTGGCGTATTTTAAAACAGTTCGTACAAGATCTGTGAATCTACCTTCGTCTAATTACAAATATAGACAATCAAATGATTTCACATTTGAGCTTGAATGTCTGTGATAGCTATTACACCGCCTGTGATTATATGTTTCATTTAGGAAGAAAAATCTATTGCAGAGTCTGTGATTATACATTTCCATCACCAAGCAATATCATTACAACGTCAGCGAGTATACATTTCCTTTAGGAAGTGATATCTAATAAGTTGCTGTGGTTATATATTTTCTTCAAAAGTGATATGCATACAGCGTATGTGGTTATATATTTCCTTCGGAAGTGATATCTCGTACAGCGTCTGTGGTTATATATTTCCTTCAGCAAATAGTATCTGGTAGAGTTCCTGTGATAATATATTTCTTAACGCAATCAATATCTATTACAGCGTCTGTGATCGTATATATCTTTTAGGAAGTAATATCTATTACAGTGTCTGTGATTGTAGACATCTTTTAGGAAGCAATGTCTATTACAGCATATGTGATTGTCTACATCTTTCAGGAAGCAATATATGTTAAAGAGTCTCTGATTGTATATATCGTTTAGGAAGTGATATCTAAAAGGTTTATGTGGATATATATTTCCTTGATGAAGTAATATCTAACACATCTTCTGTGGCTATATCTTTCATTTAGGAACGGAGCTTGATGTATCCAATCTGAAGAAGTTCTTTGAAGGAACTTTAAACTTCGATGTTGATGACCCCCGTGATGAGAGGCATAGTGATTTCAGTCTTTCTGAATTAAATAAAGTATTAGAGCAGACGAGGAATCTTCTGAATTTCCGGGCGAAGAAAATATATTGCTTTTTCTGTGCTATTCTGAGTCACGGAGATGAGGTGCGTACAATCAAGTCTTCATATAAAGATATTGCATACAATGCAGTATAATCTTGATTAGATTTTGCCATCCACAATGCATGATCGTGTCTGGTCTCTGAAAAATTTCCGTTCGACATTGGTCATGTCCGTAATTTGTTTTTTATTAAAGCGGTGGTTTCATTTGCGTGGCAAAATCCCCTCTCTCTCTCTCTCTCTCTCTCTCACTCTCTCTCTCTCTCTCTCTCTCTCTCTCTCTCTCTCTCTCAGTGATGTGCTTACTGGCACCTTACATTATTCTTCTTAAAGTTACGATAATGATAGCAAGTAGTTAGATAACAACGTAGGCAGGTTGCAAGGCTGAAATGAAAAAGCAACTAAACAGATTCTTTAGTGGATAGTCAGGTATGTTTGCAGTAGGAGGTGACTATGATGTTATAGCCAGGTATGAGGGGTGGTAGATAGGTAATGTATTGTACGACAGAAATGGAAAGGTAGATGAAAATGTAATAAATGCATGGGAAGTTTCAAGCTAAACAAATCTCGCATGTGTCAGTAAAACTTAAAATGTATAACTCGAACTTTTCATACTAATTTTGTCATCACTTGAAGAAGAAAAGCATTGTATTATCAAAGGGAAATAAAGTGGTTAAGACCAAAATGTAGAAATCTCAAACCAAACATGTATACACATCCTTATATTGTTAGTACGGAGCTTGTAGGAGCTTTGGATTATTAGTGGAAGTTTTGAGTGCTTAAACGTTGTTGGCGTGAACTGTGTCGACCCACAACAGATTAAACAAAATGACTGACGGATGAATTCAAATTCGATAAATTTCATTAGCTCCCTAGTCCAGATTACCGTTATCGCGCTACACAAACCTTACTATTGGCTCACAAAATATCAACTACTGTATAAGTAATAACCCAGCAGATATCCTACTGCTGACCTTGTTACGATTCTGTGCTTTTATACTTAAGCTGGTCTTAAGCTAAACAGCAGAAAGAAGTAAAACCATCAAGTCTGGTCAAACTTAACAAATAGTTTAATTCTCTAAATTACAAAATGAAAATTTAAGAAGAACTTAGAGTATTGTGAATTAAATCCAAAATAATAGTAAAGGTTATCTCACAGGTCCTAAAAAATAAATTGTTCCGAATGAATTCCAGGCCATGAGTTTGCTAATGTGCCAATTGCTTTGAATGGGCTAACATGCTAACAGTCTTTCAGTGTATTCACAATAATTCCAAAATAGTACTTAGACCTAACAGTCGCATGAGCACTTTGTAATTCTAATAATCATTTACATAAATGTTTCCTCTCAAAGTGAATCTACAGTCAACATTAATACCATCTGCAGACTGAAAATAAAATAAGAACCTTGATAAAAATAGGAATGTACAGTTGTCCCCTTACATAAATCGCCACGACTCCAGTACGATTCTCTGTCGCAATACATCCCACTTGACTTGGCATACTACATCCCACCTGGCTTATGCCGCAACCCAACCCAGCTGACTGATTCATCCGATAGAAAATTAGCCCAAGCTGCAAACAACTTCATTATATAGAACCCGAACCAAATATACAACATATTTATAGCTCATTATCTCAACTAGAATCCACACTTATTAACAAAATTTAGTTATATGATGTTTTAAATGATCATTATAATCTTAGAAAGAAAACAAACACACAATATAGATATACATAACTTTTTTTATCACTTGCTTTTCAGCGATGTGGTACGGTATATACCGATACTTTACTAGTCAAACACGCACTACTATTGAGATACTGCAATTTTCCTCCTGGAAAGAGGACTGAGTTTATCGAAGATAAAAATATAACCATTTATGATGAAACAGTAACTGAAACTGGAACAGAAGCTGAAATTAAAAAGTACAAAAAGAAACTGACCATGCTACACAGATATAACTATTAAGATTAGACTGAAAAATAGTCGAATGTTTGATGGGAGATAAAATAGTCAAAGAAAGACATGAAATATTTATCAATCCTAGAGCTGCAAAAGTTTAAATATCTTTTTCAGATAGTATAATCTACACTGTGATATCATTCATCAGTACACTTATTCCTATGTACTACTTGGATTATTTGCAAAATGAATTAGAGGGTAACTCCGTGATATTAAAATTGTATATTTCGCCGCATTATCTCATTCAGGGTATTTTCGTCTCTATCTGCATTGAGTGATAGCTTGATGACGTTTAATGGGGTAGGTTTCAATAAGTTAACATTATGCACTGTGGAAATAAAAGATACTGAAAAACCGAGTACATAAAATGAGTACATTTTGCTTTGTTTTGATAACAATTTGAATATAGATTGCATTGTTGTTGATGCAGTTTGAGTACCGTATGATTTGTTGTTGATAACAGTTTGAACACATATTGCATTGTTGTTTGATAACAGTTTGAACACATATTGCATTGTTGTTGATAAAATTTGAGTACCATGAGGTTTGTTGTTGATACATATGCAGATTTTGCTACACGTGCTACAATATTTTTGATGATGTCTACATTTTGACGAATGGTATCGATCTTTAACTATGGAACATTTTGCTGTGATTTGCGTTTTCATTTTTGTACTGCAATTTGCATTTCTGACCTGTTTTCACTAGCGTTTGTCAAATTGAAACATAACATTGGTTGATCGGGATCAGAGGAATCAAAAGAGTAATATGAATGGCATGAACTTCATCAAGCTCGTGTTCACATACACATTTAGGCTTTGCGAAGTTTATTCATCTCTGATATAAAAAAAAGTCAACTCATGAGACATTCAGTACTTTCAAAGCTGTCTCTGAATTGATGATTTCCTTTAGTGCTTTCATCTCTCTATTTACATTATCCTTACGGTGCTCTTTGTTTTCTATACCATATTGTTATATATGTTTCGAGTGCTCTTTGTTTTCTATACCATATTGTTATATATATTTCATATATGTTTCGAGTGCTGTTTGTTTTCATTTTAACATTTTGCACCTAATTCATTTTGAGGAAGCTTATAATCTGTAGAGGTTATGTTGAACTATGTCATATCATTCTCTGCTTCGCGCATATGACATATGTTAGAATCCATATTTTGTATTTTCCAAATTGCAGTTTAAAGTATTTTATATGTACACTGTAAATCAACTAAGTAACATTTCTCAAACCTTGAAAACGCCTTCATCCATCGTCCATGTTTCATTGCAACAAATAAATCCTAAATAGCAACAACAACAAAAAAAAACAGGATGAAAACAAGATTGTCAAAGTGCTTAGGACATAGTGATAGAGTTCTTCAAATTCGTCCAACATAAGCCGTGGACGTGGACTTCTTGAAAAATATTGTCAAATTTATCATTCGATTTTCACTATGGCAGTACACGAGTGACTCGATGATAGAACAGGGAGTTTTACATTTAGCTATACAAGAGCTACTTAAGGTTACAATTGGTCCATCGTCAACAATGGATATTAGCAAAGTTTTCACTTTGTTTCGTTTCTCTTGCCCATATCAAAATAAACTATCTGTAGCCATCTGACTTTTGCCTAAAGAAATTTTACATATTAGATAGAGAAACGTTTTTTGTTTGTTTGGGTTTGTTTTGCTAGGTAAATAATTTATGTCAGCAAGAAGTCTTTAGAAATGGGAACAACGAACATTGCATTGAGAACTAGAATGAGGGAATTTAAACTGATATCTTGATTTTTGAATTGTGCCCAGACATAACTCTTGAGCCTACAGAAATACATTTAAGATCAAAAGTTATAATAAACATCAAACAAGCTGTATAGCACTTGCGCAATGATTGTCAAAGTGTTTAGGCTGAAATTACATTTCATTTATGGATTTAACTATGAAGTAAGATTGTAATATCCTATACAAGGCATGTTTCTATTGTAAGTTGACGGCCCATTCTGGACGTTGTCTGTGAAAATCCAGTAGTCTAATATTGAGGTCCAAGAGCGGCTGTAATAAGGTATAAACAGAAAAATTTATTATAATTTTAGTCATTAATAATTATTAATGTGCGACACGAGGTGTTGTGTTTGTAAAACATACCTCAGTCTTACGTTGGATAAGATATTTATCAAAATATAGTATCAACTTAGAAATTAATTTCTGTTTCTGATTTCATATTTCATGAAAATAACCAGTCTTACATATGCTAATAAAATATACTAAGGTCTTAGATATCCTCAGAACATTCACAAAATCTTTGTTATTGTTAAGCTTCTAAAAACAAGTAAAACATGCTATGATTTCGTGTAATATTTACAGCCACGTAAAACTGCATAGTGTACACATCGTAAAGTGTGTGTATTGGTGGCTGTGTCGTAGAGTCTAAAAGGTATACCTGTCAAACTTGTGGTCGAGGGTTTATCTTCACAAGCGATTATGTAAAATTGCTTTTGTGCCTTAATGAAACATTAGTGTACAAGATCCAGAAGAAGAAGAAGAAAATAAGAGGAAGAACCTTTTGTTTTCATTGACCTGTGTGTCTGCTGGTAAAATGATTGAGAAAGTTATAAAATGCCTAAGTGTATGCCTCGTGTTATCTTGCAGAAAGGAATACTGTGTGATGATGGCCAATACAAGACTGTGGATGACATAAGGAAATCATTCACCAACGACAAGATGAGTAACTTCGTCGGTAAGATGATATTTTAAAAAATCAGTGCAAACAATCCATGAAATCAAATCTTGTAATACATGAAAAATGTAAAAGACAAAACAATTCATGAACAATAGACTATTCCATTGCCTTAAACACCGCTCTCGTATGATTCGTGACATTACTGCTTTCTAAATTCATTCGTCTGTTGTATTTGTTATATAACAGTTTCTTATCGGAACCTTTTAAATATCGGCGTAGAGAAACCTTTCTTACAGGCTTAACTCAATCACACGAATAAAGTCCTTAACATGTTTTTGACAACGGAAGCTCACTCTGGCTTTCCTATCAGAGCTAGGAAAAACATCGATAGTCATTGCACGAATACACATAGCCTTGATGAGCTTTAAAAAAAAAACTCGATTCAAACAGAGTGCACCACGAACGATGCGACAGAAAATGCCAATAATTCCCAAATCATCACCCTCTTGCAGTCAGTCGCAATACTAAGCCTTGTGATTCGCTAGAACCTGACCTAAATTGTCAAGCTAGGTTTATAAAAGGGATAACTCGTTAAAATTTCAATCTCTCAATTAGGTAGTCATTAACGTCATTCGCATATTAGCTGCTTCCCCCATTTCCACAATTTTTTCAAACGTTTTACCCATCATCTACCACACATGGAGCAGCCAATCGCTGCAGTCCATGGCGATGTTTACAAACAGACTGTTATGGGAATGACTTTATTGTTCTGCATATTATATCATTTACTAACCAATCGCGAGACAGATTTTACTAGGTACCTGTTTATGTTAATATTATGCCAGTTCAGACCAAGTACAAGTGAAGTTTCGCATCGGCGCAGTGGATGATTGGTGAAATGGCGAAATGTTTTACCCGCTTCAAATATGATAGCTTATAATTATCTGCCGTCAAATACAATGGGAATATCTTCGGCGTTTTTTTTCAGTCGAAAAAATAACCACTATTAAGAACTTTATTCAGAAATGATTTAGCTTCCGTGGCACAATTCGATGGCTGAAGGAGATGAAGTGACAATCGGAACAATGTCATCTTTTTCTGTCGCAACATAGGTGGTGTGTTCTGCCGGAAGCGAATGACTAAACTATATATATATATATATATATATATATATATATATATATATATATATATATATATATATATATATATGCATCTGAAGACTGATATTAAAACAAGAACAATATTCGAAAATAGGAATAAGTATAACTGTTCAATTCTCCCTTTATAGACATCTTCACGAATGAATTACGACTGCCTGAAATCATCTATGTGATTTATTTCACAATACCTGACGTATGTCAAAAGACAACCCACTTGACCTTTGTTACAATACTTAACCATCTTATGAGAAAATTACCCTAAACTTGTCAACAGGTTAATAATTAGGGCTGAGTTAAAAACCAGTAAACATATATTTATAGTTCTATCTAAATATACAGTTGTGGACTAAACGTCAAACACACGATACAAATTTACACAAGAGACAAAACTAAAAAACGTATAAACGCTTAAACCAAAAGCACAAAAAGATCATCTGTGATGAAAGGGTCAACATAGGTAGGACATAATTACCTACAAGTTTTGAATAGAAGTATATAATGAAAAAATTTTACATTTGGTCAGGTTCGAGGAAAGTTGTTTTTAGGTAATACAGTAATACACTTTGAGTCATAAAATATCGGTCAGAACAGTCGTTTCCTCGTTATCAAAGCATATGAGGAAAGAAGAACAGAGTGAAACGGAAACAAGACAGCGAAGGAAAAAAAACATAATACATTTAAGCAATTAAAATGCTTTTTGGAATGCAGACTATATAATCTGTATTTAGCATTTAAATGATTAATTACATGCTCTACGTATGTGTTTTCTTATTACATAACACGTAGCTTGTATTTGCATATTAAAGGAATATTTAAATGAATTAAAACCAATGGTGTGATTTGGTTTTGTGTTTTACAGCACATAAACACAAGTAGGTTTAAAGCATCTTGACCAATTGGATTCGAACCCGCACCATTTCGGTCTAAAAGCTGGCATGCTAACCACGGCACCAACGCAAAGTATTTAGAACAATTAAAATCATACCAATGATACACCGTCTCGTACATACTGGGTCGAAATGCCCATTTTTTCAGCAATTAAATACTTATCGCCCAATTGTGTTCACTTTGTTCCACGTATCAGGTGAAGTTCATACATAAAGTTTTCTCATTGTAACCTGGATAATCGTGACCTAAAAGATACAAGGACAGCTCGATGCATACGCTAAAAACACTTGACACAGTTCATGAAACTGAAGTGGTTTCTATTTTCTTCTTGTAGTTTGATTCAATGTACAAGCTTAGTTGCAGTCGGGTCACACAATGTACAAGCTTAATGTAGCAAATGAGGAATGCAGTATTATGTGCATGCTTGCAAGAAAATGCACTTCTCGTATACATTGGATATATAGATTTGTGTAAGAGCATGTGTTCTTGTTGATCTAATCTTACTTGTTTGAATGGAACCTATAAATGAACTTTGTATGAAATTTGCTAAACATACAAAATAAACGTGAACACAGACTGAAAAGATTCTACATAGATATAAAACGTAGTATACATAACACACAAACCTAATTCATAAACACAAAAGTGTACATACACACAAACATAATTCATAAACACAAAAGTGTACATAACACACAAACATAATTCATAAACACAAAAGTGATATAGATACAAACATAATAAGGACAAATGTATGTATTTAATAGGTGTAACCTTAGCTGGTAGTGTTACTCTGATTTCAGCAAGAAAAAATGTGTAATATTGTAACATATTGTCACATATAATAGTCACATATTCAACTTATCCAAACTTCCTTTTATTCCCGGAGTTAAATGAAGTATAAAAGGTAAATAAATCTGATCTGTTATACAGATGCTATTCAGATATAACTGTAATGGCACCTTGAAATATCTACATTCACATATGAAATCAAATTAGTCGCCTTGTTCCCTCTATCACATACGTTACATAATCTTTCTTCTTTGGGAGTATTTGTCAAATTTATAATTAATTATTTTGAGATGGTTATGCAGTTAGACTACATAGTGATGAATTAGAATACATAGTGATCAGTTAGAATACATATTGATGAATTAGAATGCATAGTGATGAATTAGAATACATAGTGATCAATTAGAATACATAGTGATCAATTAGAATACATATTGATGAATTAGAATTCATAGTGATGAATTAGAATACATAGTGATCAATTAGACTACATAGTGATGAATTAGAATACATATTGATGAATTAGAATACATAGTGATCAATTAGAATACATATTGATGAATTAGAATTCATAGTGATGAATTAGAATACATAGTGATCAATTAGATTACATAGTGATCAATTGGAATACATAGTGATCAATTAGAATACATATTGATGAATTAGAATTCATAGTGATGAATTAGAATACATAGTGATCAATTAGATTACATAGTGATCAATTAGAATATATAGTGATCAATTAGAATGCATAGTGATCACTTAGACTATATAGTGATCAAAGTGATCAATTAGAATACATAGTGATCAATTAGAATACATAGCGATGAATTAGAATACATAGTGATGAATTAGAATACATAGTGATGAATTAGAATAGTGATGAATTAGAATACATAGTGATCAATTAGAATACATAGTGATCAATTAGAATACATAACGATCAATTAAAATAAATAGTGATCAATTAGAATACATAGTGATCCCCGTGAACCTGTTCTTTACGGTCTGCATCAACTATTGCTTATCAAAACAAAGTGTTTGCAACACTTTTCCAAGTCCACAGTCTTACAAAAAAAAAAAAAACACAACAGATTTTGTATAATTTATCTATAGCATTTCTTTTTATATCATCTCAAACATCTTGTAAAGTTTGTTTTCATATCATCACAAACACACAGTTCCGGTGGTCTAAGTGGTTTGACCCTTCGCCTCGGATGCGGGAAGACTTATACCAATTGTACTAGCAGTTTCCTCGCTTGGTCCTCAGCATTAAGAGGTTAATGTTAGGACTGGTCACCATGGTGTCGGAATAATGTCACTGCGACATGTGTGCTGCCCCATTGTCAAACATCACTATAAACTGCCACATCGTAAAAGCTACGTTAAAAATCGATATCATACACTCGTCTGAGACACCTTGTACATTGTGTATTTACATATTCTTCAGTGCTAAACCAAACTCACTATCAAGTTGCACTAGAATGTAAAAGTTTTCAATCTAATCTGCACTATAATTGATTTGTCTTCCCATTTTTCGCAAAGTATACATAATAGAATTTTTTTTTTACATTGTACATTCCATCTAAAACGTTATGTGTGAACTCTCTCCATAATATAAGTTTTCTCGAAAAGGCGAATTTCAAATGTGGAGAATAAAATGGATATAATAGTACAATCCAACAGTTAAAGTTGACAGTCAATTGGAACATCAGAATTTTCAATAAGCTTTTTGATAAAAGCGGTGTACTTTTGAAAAGTGCTTTTGCTTCTCTTATTTAGCTTTTGAAACAACTTGCTTCATTGCTTTGAAAAGAGAACTTTCAGTTTTGCTATAAACGAAATAGGACTCTAACGTATGTACACTCATTTACTATTTCTGCCCTCTGTCCATCATGCATAAAATTAAAATTTTAGCATACTCGACGTGTGCAATTGGTCTTTTATTTTGGCATACTCTTATTTTTGAGTATGAAAGCGGTAAATGACATCACGGCGCGAAATTTAACTGTTTTGATTTTCTATCGTTAGGCAGTGTTTTGTATGATTATTTACCACTGTAAACGTTAGATGATTGAGTTGGTCATGAATTTCGTGAAAATTTGGCACATTAGTGAAATTTCTAATCATTGGGAGAAAAAATAAGTTTGGAGTTTGAAATGTGAGTAAATCGGCCATTGCTCTGGAGTCGATTCCCACACTACAAGAGCGACTCGGAGTTATTATCGTCTCCTTTTGGTTATTCGCTGTTTTAACAAGCAAGTAAATAATGTATATTGGCTTTCATGTTCGTGTTTCAAATCTTTCTCTAAATTCTATTGTAAACTGTATATGTACTGAGCGAAATAATCAGTCTACTCGGTTAAATTATTTAACCCTTGACAGCGACCTACTTTTCACTCATATCCACATTATTTCGGTATCATTTCTACACGATAGACCAAACTAAAAAGAGACTGAATTCAGTCCCAAATATATTTTTCTTGACAGTTTTTCCTTGTTATTTGTCAATATCTTTACGTGGTTTTGGAAAAGTTGAAAGCCGCATATAGTAATCTCGTGGCATGCAACAATTAATTAAATGAATATAATTAATCCGCGACACCTTGGTAACAGGAGAAATTATACCTAGAGATAATTTTGCTGTATTTTACTCACTGCAAATACCATTTTATCAAGTAGACTTCGTCTGTTGTAATTTTCCCCTAAAAAGACCAAAGAACAAACCGTACAGGTGAGCCTATAATTTCTTTTTTTTTATTATCCCTCTTGTTTATAAATAAGGGACAGTCCAAAATAATACAAAACCAAAATGGTCATAACAATCATCTCTATTTTTTATTTGGTTGGACATTCTTATGTATTGGGCTCGTACTCAGCCTATAAAATATGAACGAATAAGACAACAGCTTAATGAACACTTGCGTAAAATTGAAAAATAGACATCAGCACATACTTCAGGATTTAGTCATCTGTCTTAATTAGCTTCCTTTTCTGAAAGACACCATATCATGTCTATTTCTGGTTATATTAAGTGTATTATATAGCATGTATGCATTCTGACTGAATTGTTTTCTGGACCATATATCCTTTTGTTTCTTATTTGCTCAGGATTTAATCACATTCATATTTGAAAAAGGGCTATATCTTAGAATGCATGCCTGATGTTATTCATGCAGTTTGATTGGATGAGTGTGATGTATCTAAGCATGTTTGTATTATTCTTAATGGTAACGTTTTGGAATCGCATTTATTTTCTTGGTATTTTGATTTCGACAGAACGTAAAATAAAAATCAAGTCCTGGTATATTTTTTATAAGGTTGGATGCTGTAGGATTCAGGGGCACTGCGCTGCGAAACACACCAGGTTTTTTTAAATCTCTCTCTCTCTCTCTCTCTCTCACACACACACACACACACACGCGCGCGCGCGCACAGAGAGGCACACACATAAAGTTAAATTTGTGTCCAATGCCTGTGTTAATCTTAATCTTATAAGTTGCCATAATGCTAACTTTTTGTTGGATCAAAAGTTCTGAAACTGTGATTATTTGATTTGTTAACAGGAAAACCTAGAGTATTTCTGATCCAAGCTTGTCGAGGTTTAGCTATCCAACAGGGCCATGATATGGCAGATGACTGGCCGGCAGATATAGCAGACGTCACTGGAAAAATATCCGTCCCCACTGATGCAGATTTTCTCATCGCCTATGCAACTACGCCAGGTACCTGCAGTTATCTATAATCCATTCTACCGCTCCGGTGGCCAACGTGGTTAGAGCGTCCGCATCGGATGCGGGGGGGGGGGGTGGATTCCCGGCCAATTCATACCAAAGACTTACAACAATGGTACTAAAAGCTGCTTCGCTCGGCGCCTAGCATTAAGAGTTAGTGTTATGATTGGTCGGCCTGGTGTCAGGATAATGTGACTGGGTGTGACAAGATGTTACATGTCTGCGGCATGATGCCCCATTGCTAGACATCACAAACAACCACACTGCAGACATCTTAGCGATATGACAGAAAAAAATATGAAAGCTACTTAAAAAATCCAAATCACAAACACACACACGCACACACCATAATCAACTCCAATGGCATGGATCAGTCACCGCCATCAATGTTATTGTATAGAGCGTCATCGACTTCCCCAGGCCGGGTCCGTTATAATTGGTATAAGCATGTATGCATCAGAGAACCATTGTTTGATTTGTATATTGATGGAAAACTTTGTCAAGTCAGTTTAGTTGGTGAACATTGTCATCCATGTGCAAGTAAAGTTTGCTGGGATCGCAGACATTGTCATTTATGCACAAGTAAAATCTCGGGAATGACGGACATTGTCATTTATGCACAAGTAAAATCTCGGGAATGACGGACATTGTCATTCATGTACAAGTAAAATCTCGGGAATGACGGACATTGTCATTCATGTACAAGTAAAATCTCGGGAATGACGGACATTGTCGGAATGACGGACATTGTCATTCATGTACAAGTAAAATCTCGGGAATGACGGACATTGTCATTTATGCATAATTAAAACATAAGGGATGACGGACATTTCAGAGAATGGTGCCAATAAAAACGTGTATCGATATATATACAGCTATATGTTATATATAAAGACATATTGGTTGTGAGAGTATTAAAACTAAAAGTGTAGTAGCAGCACACAACTAAACTAGATACACAGCTTAGATGTCAGAAATGAAAGACAACTGACACATACAAATGAGTCACAAATTACAAAGTTAGAAACGAATCTCACGTTTGCGAAGTACCAACGTTTAGCAGACGATATTATTATCTGAATGAAGCATGCCCGCACGATACAATGGAGCAAAACTTATTGGCTGGTGCGAAGAAAAGGAAATGGCCAAAAGTGGTAAATGTTAGACCTCTCCAATTCTGATTGTTGTTGTTGTTGTTGTAGGGTTTAACGCCATTTCTCAGCACACGATACACGATAGGTTATAGATGGCGGCCAGTATTAATGGTGGAGGAAGAACCCTGGAAAACCCCGGAAAGAACCACCGACCCACGAGAAGCTACTGGCAAGCTTTCTCACATACCCACATTGGCTGAATCCGAGACTCGAACCCACGCAGACAGAGGTGAGATGGCAGTAGCAGCAGAGAGGGTGAACAGACCATAAAATTCCGACAAAACAAATAAAACAAACAAATAAAACATCTCGTAGAAAGGTCCAGATTTTACAAATGAACTTTCCTTGAGATGTTTATTTTTGCAATGACCGATTGTGCTAATAAAACCTCAGTTCGAAATAGTATCTGAAAAAATAAAGTACTCTACGTGTTTATTTATTTCTTGTTTATTTTTTTGACGACCAACGTTGGTAGGTACCCTCTCTGCTGCTCCCCCTGTTACCCAAATATTTTATCAATACCCACACGATATCTTGTTCTTGGATCATGTAAATTTATTGTTATAAATCCATGCGGGGTAGCTTGCGCTCGTGAGAAGAAATTTTTGAATTTAATTATATCCATGTCACCACCACACCAAGTTTGATGAATATTTCGCAACGTGTGTGTGTCTACGCCATTAAACACAACTAAAATGTTGCAGTTGTCTCTGATCACCTTCGGTATTTGTGTATATCGTTGAGTAACATAGATCACGTCTGTATTTTTATGTCTTCCTCGGGAAAATATTCTGGCTGGATTTGATTGTTTATCTAGCATCACATCGTCGTATACAACTAAATTATTAATAAATCCGTCTATGGAATCTACGGATGGTGCTTCATCAATATCGGTTATAAACTCTATAACATCATTATCCTCATCCAGTAATCGCGCGTTTTCATTGAAATCTTTAAGTACATCATAACATCGCTGATCATCAACGGATGGTGCTACTAAATACAACTTATCCCATTTCAACCATCTCATTATCAGATTAAGTAATAATTGCGTCTTACCCGATCCAGATGGTCCTATGATAATCATTCTGATGGAGTTCGGTAGCGCAGGATGATGCTTAACTGGCTCTCGCTGCCGAGTTGCTGAGAAATCAATTATATCCATATATATTATAACATGAATTTATATTGTTTACGCTGTAAAGTTAAAACTCCAACTATTGATTTAGCTACGGTTACAACAAAAAATAAAAAAATAGCGTACGGTGGAAAATGTTCTGTATGCTGTAGAAAGAAATTTTCATTTTTACCTAATAAGCGGGGTGGTGATATTGCTAATTTGATGTCAAAGTTTCCAGGTGCTCCATGGGCTAAATACAGCGGAGAAAAACATCTACCAGGATATAATTATTGCGGTCCTGGTACTCGACTCGATATCAGGCTCGATAATCAAGATCAACCAAAACCAGGCGAGGAACCAATAAATGCTATTGATCGAGCTTGTCATGCTCATGATGTAGCTTATAAAAGTAAAAATCTACAAGATAGGCATATTGCAGATGTAAAATTAATTCATTCATTAAATTCTATAAAAAATAAAAATATTAGAGAATCATTAGCTAATTGGTTAGTAAGATCCTCGATGAAAGGTAAATTAGCGATTGGGGCTGGTAATTAATAATGGAATCAATTTATTATTCGCCGAGAGGATACTGGAGAGGCAAAGCAGCAATTGGTAAACTCGCTGATGCAGCATCGGTTAAACATTCTACTGCTAAAGCGTGGTTATCCAAACAAGCAATATGGCAAATTTATCTACCACGTCCTAAACAAATTCAGTACTCGTATTTCGATGTCAGTGTTCCTAATGAAGTTCATCAAGCTGATATTCTGTTTTTACCGCATGATACTGTGCGTGGAAAAACGTACAAGTACGCGCTAACCGTAGTTGATGTTGCAAGTAGATATAAAGAAGCAGAACCGCTATCGGCGAAAACATCATCTGAAGTAGCTGATGCGTTTGAACGAATTTATCAACGAGGACTTGGACCACAAGGTGGTCTACGATGGCCACAGCTACTACAGGTTGATCCTGGTAGGGAATTTCTTGGTCCAGTATCATCGCTGATGAAACGACATAATACCAAAATACGACGAGGTCATACCGCAATTCACCGTGATCAAGCAATTGTTGAGCGATTTAATCGAACACTTGCTGAACGGTTATTTGGATATCAATACGCGAGGGAATTTATTCAGGATAAGAGATCTCGTGAATGGGTTGCAAGATTACCAATCGTGATAGCTGCATTAAATAATGAAATCACACGAACAACCAACATGAAACCCATTAGCGCGGTCACAAAAAAAAATATACCAACACAACGAAAAGATGCTGGAAAACAAAAAATATTAGGTGATGTCACAGTCAGATATTTATATGAGCCTGGTGAACTTGAAGGTGGTAGCGCGAGAGCAACTGATCCTATTTGGAGTGTTACCACACACAAAATATCTACCGTGACAAGATCCACTGGAAGAAATGTAGGCGTTTCCAGACCTGCAATCTACAGATTAGATTCTGCTGCTCCTCAACGTGGATTTACACGTGAACAACTACAAATAATTCCCGAGGATACACAACTACCGCCGCGATCACTTCGGTGATTTCGATCACTTAACTAGCACCCAAGGCGCTAGCGCCAAGGGTGCCAGCACCCCGACGTCGATTACACTCAAGACAGGTTAACATGGTATTTTCTCGTGTATGACCGCGACTATTATCTTTTCTATCTACGGTGAATTGTCTTGAATCATTACTTGAATATCGCCATAACATTATACAATTACAACTGGTGCAATGATTGTTCTGCTGCTGTTTTAACTCAATAATAAATTCAACATCAAGATCAAAGTCGCGTTTATTTTTTTTGTCAGATTGTTTGTATCCGATTAATTTTTTTCTTATTATATCATCATCGATGATGTTAAATTTATCAACGATTTCAGGAATTATGATTCTACGTAATTGAGATATATTTCTGACCCTCGATACCGCTAAATAGACTAAATTTGACCACTCGATACGATCGTCTACAATCCAGACTCGTGTATCAGAAATAGTTAATCCCTGTGACGAGTGGATCGTCATGGCGTATCCCAACACCCATGGAGATTTGTCAGCGTGTAATGCATCTTCGACCACACTGATATCAACGGCGACAATATCATTTAATACGAGATTCTGTTTCCTTGACTCTGTCAAGGGTCCTGGAATATCAACATTAATATTCTGTTTTCGTGTATCTGATGGTCTATAACACAACGGTACGGGTAGTTCTGAATATTGTTCTTTATGTAGTTGAAATAACTGCTGTTGTAAAGCGTCTCTGATTATTTTTCTACTTGCTACGATCAAATCGGTGGGTCTCCATGAGTTCAAAAAATCACTCATTGATGTCTCTGAGATCACTCCACGTATTATTTCACACTGAATTTTGTTTGATTGTAATCTGATTAATTTTTTAAACTCTTTCAAATTTGCATCAAGAGCTCTATGATCATCATCTATTTCTTCGTAATAATCAACGAAATTTTTTAACCAATCATGTGGAGATGGTCCAACAAAGGGCGGCGGTTGACCATGATCGCCACACATTATTATGGCGGTATTTTTCGTCAACAACCAATCAAGAAACATTTTTAATGTATCCAATGAGACCGTGCATATCTCATCCCAAATAATTATTTTAGGTATATATTTTTCCCCCATCCGTTCAGAAGTCCATGTATCCCCGCGCCATCGGAAGAAACTATGATACGTGCACGATTGTACTTGCCGCTGTTTCATCTCACGTGCAAGTCTATGTGTGGGTGTCAGCACGATCATATCTGAATTTCTAAAAACATTAATCGCTCGAGTCGTTTTGCCGCATCCACCAGGTCCATTGAGATATACTGTCTTATATCTAGTTATTGGATCACTCAACGATGGTGCCTTCGACATTTCTGATATTTTATTACCCTCACGATAAACATCTCTCACTGGAACATCTGCTGATTCTGTGTAATTGTGTAATAGTTCCTTTTTTATTCTCCACGAACCCCATCGTTCATCATTACTTGTAAATTTCATAACAGGTTCTAAATATTTACTTGAAATATAAAACGAATCTGTTGCGACTCTGACTGCGGTCTCAGGAAATCTATTAATCATCGATAATAAATTTATAGAAACATAAGCCAACATGGAAGATCTTAGATGAGTATATTGCGGGGATACGTCATTTATGTAACTAACGATCGTACCTAATTTTGTTCCGTCGGATAAATAAACACTCTCTCGATTTACAAATGTATTTTTCGCCGTTGTATCAGCGATTATAAAATCGTACTCGGCATCATCTAGAATTAATCGTGCGTGATGTCTTTTATAATCATATGCACCACCTTGAGTAAATTTTCCTATAATTTTTCTACCGAGATCTTTTGCGGTTTTGAGTCTATTAGGAATATCATCTTCGGAAACATCAGGATATTTTTCCTTAAACTCGCTGATAACTTCAGAATCTGACATGGGCAACCAAACTTTGGTCTGTGCATGATATGATATAATTGCCTCACTGACCACCAACGATGTCAGTATCGCACAATCTAGCATATATCGCAACAAAACTATAGGTGTCCAACGTTTTTCACAAAAATGTCTGCCAAACCAAACATAACAAATCTTGTGAAGATTTTCGTTAAACTCGAACGACTCAATACAGGCGAATCCAGTCAGATCAAAATCAGGTAATGGTCCATTAATTGCCACTCGCGTCATCTCGTTTGTAGGGTGACCAAATCTTTCAAAGTACACAGAACAATCTCCGTATCCCAGAAAACTTCCTGGATAACATGCAACCATATCAACCGAAATAACATCATTGTAATTGTATTTGGTATTCCATAATCCGCCATGTCCATATTCGACGCAACTTGCGCGTACGTCCTCGAGTAAATCAAATCGTGTTGGTTTCCATGAATTTCGTTCTCTGGCGAAATGAGCCGCAACAGATGGAACGGTAAAACAATTAGTTAGTAATTTGTCAGTATTTTCCGCGTGTTTGCACTGTAAAAACGTCGCAAGATTTTTCATCTCGTCATGGAGGGATTCTGTGCGATATATTTCACCGTTCGGTTTGACAAACTGATCAAATTCACCCTCCTCATTACTTTTGAATAACCATACCGATACAGGATCGGTTTAACTTATTTCGTTGATAAAATCAAACATATCTGTGGGGTAAAATCTAACAGTTCGATCACGTGGAAATATTGTTACCGCGTTAGTCCATGCGTGCGCGTTATGATCGATAATATTTATTGGAGCTCCCTTCGATTTATATTTCGACTGGTACAGTACTTCTCCCGTTATTGTCGCCACAGTTATTGGAAATTTTAATATTTTTCCTAACTCAGCAACATCTTTTATTGTAGCACCAGTATCCCTAACTGAATCAGCCCACGAGTTTATTTTTTCACGCCTTAAATCGGTTAATCCATTTCCACGCATCGCGTTTGTAAAGTGTTCTATTACTCGTTCAGCCACACAATTTAGCCTTGACAAGGTCAAGGATGATAATTTCATCGGCGCTAGTTTATCAACGTTAGGTTTTTTATTTATCTCATAAATTCCATAAATAACCGCTGTTACAGGATACGCTCGCTCATAATACGGTTTATCAATACCAGTCAATAGACCCGGTCTGGAATTTTTACTTAATATGATTGTTTTATTATTATTAAGGACAGGATCATATTTGTCACGGATAATCCAACTATCTGTTTCTGTTAATACAATAAATTTTACTCTGAAGAAATATTTTTGATTGCCCTCGTATTCAGCGATGTAGTTAATGATAGTTGCCGCTCGCTTGTCATTCATTGTAGCGTCCGTGACAAAGTCCTTGACTCCGTCAAGGCGTATAATCTTGAACGTTGACCATGTATGAGATGCACCATCCGTGTAAAATTCTTTCTTAGCGTCATGAATTTTCGAGATCAAACTTTTATTTTTCGGATCAACCAGATCTCGTACTGGCAAGTCAGAAGATAATCTATCAAGGTTGAATTTATACTTAACAGGCCTAGTTTGGGATAATCTCTCAAACTCGTTCATATAATTAAAACAAATATTTAAATAAAGAAAATTATATATATATATACAATGTCCCAATGTAGATGGTTGATGATCGGCTCAGTAAATCGATGCAACAAATCCTGTAGAAAGGAATTTTGTTGGATGCACTCACAAAACATACGACGAGGAAGTCTAGGACCAATACCATGTCTACGGTGTGGTATTGGAGTACGTGGAAAGACAGAATTATGTGGAAAGTGCGGCGGGAAACGGTTCAGAGAACTTAAAAGATATTATGACAAAAAAAATAATAGCGGTGAAAACGCTATAAAATCCGTGAAGGATTATATATCAAGATTTCAGACAAACAATGATTTAAACATATAATATTATTATAATGGAGCAAAATATATTTGTCCCACATCCTGTCATAACAAACTATGAATCAAATATTAATGGTATCATCAGACACTGCAAGTTGAAGAAACAAGTTGGTTGTATTAATAATGTTGGTTATCTTAGATTTACAGTTGGAAAGAAACATTATTTCTGTCATAGATTTACGTATGAATGTTTCTTCGGAGTGATCAATGACGGTCTTGTTATTGATCATATTGATGGAAATCCTCAAAACAATAATTTATCCAACCTTCGTGTTGTCACATACAGCGAGAATAATACACGTGGAAATACAGGAAGATGTAAGACAGTTTCTAGAAGGGTAGTAATTTCCACAAACATGGAAACTGGTGAAGAAATTATGTTTCGTTCGATGCGTTCAGCGGCGAAATATTTTGATATTCACCCGCAATCAGTACAAAGAGTGGCAGAAAATATATATAAAACAGCTTTATCGAAAAAATATAAACAGAAAATTACATTTCAGTATCAATAACTATCATCACCACATTATTAACTATCATCACCACATTGAATTAATTTTTTTAATTTATGTCACAGTAGGTCCTCCATACACTACTGAATTTTTGATTTAAGGGGAGATTACTTTGTAATATATAGTTTTCTTCGTAGATGGTTGGTTTTTTATGATCGTAATTAGTCAGTTTAACTAATTACATCGTAACTAATTACTCGTAGAAGTATTATTTATGTTTTTTAAATATTTTCCCATCATACAACACATGATCCGTAGGAAGCTGTGTGTGAAACAGAAACCGTTACTCATTGTAATTGACCTGCAGTTGTGTGTTCACTGAACTTACACTCTGGAAAGTTCTTTGACTGGTGCATTAATGCCACTGTTATTATTGATTTTCGGTCTGCTTAGGAAACCAGCTACAAATACAGAAACTATTATTCAGAAACTGTTATAAATACAGAAACTGTTATTATCCAGAAACTGTTATTATTCAGAAACTGTTATAAATACAGAAACTGTTATTATCCAGAAACCGCTACAAATACAGAAATTGTTATAAATACAGAAACCGTTATTATTCAGAAACCGCTGTTTAGTGTAAATATTGGTTCCTTAGCTATATATTAACTTCCGAAACATATGTTCGTAACAATGTTTGATAGCTCGATCAGTATGGTATTGGACTGTGGCGCTCGCGGTCCAGGATCAGACCCCCATGGCTGACAATTTGTCGGTGGTGCGCATAATTGCGATTTTTATAATAGTGGGGGGAACCGCAAGAACCCCTCCGCTCAGCAGAATTCACCCACAATATTGACTTGTGGTTGATACCTATTTTTCGTATCACCCACTGGATTAATTATTATGGGTGGGTTTTTGCTGAGCGTACCTTAATTAAGTTATATGTTTGTGCTGTCCCAGAAACATCCCGACGAACTCGAAGGGGTTCTGGGATATTTTTTTTTTATTTTAAAGATTTATATATATTATATAATGAACCATGAAAATATCAATGATGTAGTTGTCGCTATTAAAAAATTAAAAAAAGATGGAATTAATATATCTGATGAACTTAATCCTGAAAAAATAGTTTCTGACTTTGAGATTTTACAAGAACGTAAAACCATGGGGACACACACACTATCATCTGAATACAGTCTCATGAAACGGATTCAATCGGCAATGTTTCAGTCGCTAGCTACCGTAGAAGATGATCATGTGAAGGAGTTCGTTCCTCTTTCTACCGCCGTAGAAAGAATTAAGTCGTTATTATCCCACGAGTATGAGGCAAAGAAAACGATTAGTACTCGCATAAGACTATTAAGAAAAATAATGTTAGATCGTGAAACGATCCAGAGTAACTTCGTTACTGGTGAAACGATCCAAGGTAACCCCGTTACTGGTGAAACGATCCAAGGTAACCTCGTTACTGATGAAACGATCCAAGGTAACTTCGTTACTGATGATAATGAAAATGAAAGTTTTGGTAACTGGGGTCCATGTCAACGCTGACCACGTGTATTGGTAGTCAAAATCAAGAAAGTTCTAACCTTGTCAAATTTGTTCCTAATAAATTTTATTTATTATAAATTTTATTTATTATAAATTTTATTTTTACTGAGGATTTATTTTTTTTTTACTAAAATCAAGAAAAATGCACAAATTACTTGATTCTGACGGGGTAGTTGGTAGTCAAAATCAAAGAAAAATGCACGAATTACTTGATTTCTGACGGGGTAGTTGGTAGTCAAAATCAGGAAAATTGAGCAATTTCGTTGTATTTTAGTAAAAAAAAAATAAAAATCTCAGTAAAAATAATATTATTAATAAATAAAATTTGTTAGGAACAATTTGACAAGGTTAGAACTTTCTTGATTTTGACGGGGTAGTTGGTAGTCAAAATCAAGTAGTTCGTGCATTTTTATGTTTCTGAGGGGGTAGTTGGTAGTCAAAATCAAGTAGTTCGTGCATTTTTATGTTTCTGAGGGGGTAGTTGGTAGTCAAAATCAAGTAATTTGTACAATTTCAGTAAAATTAATAAATATTATTTTTTTTGTGATAGAAATTTTAATTTTACTTTCATCGACTAGCTTTTTTAGTTGCCTAGGCCTTAGTTGCCTAGGCCGATTAATTTGTACCAAACACAAATTTGTGCCAGTAATAATAAAATATTTTTTTAAGTTGATCGAATTTGATTCTGATCTCTGTTACAAATGTTCTTCTAACTGTTAAGAAATCCTCGCGTGTAAAACCCTCCTCCACATGAAGATCTACGATAAAAGTCCTTACGACAGAAATCCTTAAGACAAAAGTCTTTACGACTTTACATACAGATTTATTACAAGCTCTTCTTCACGTATGTCAATTAAGCGATTAAGGTGGTCTGTGAGTTTAAAATTGATTCGTGTTAACATATTATTGTGACACCGCAAATACACGGGATTAGTTGGTTCTTGCACGATTAAATTTCCAGGGGGAACTTGTGGTGTGAACGTGTACAGGATGTATCCTTGTTGAGCTTGATTTGATCTTCCGAGATCTATTTGATAGCTGCCATCGATTACGTCACAAACCAGATTGACCGCGACCGTCGGTGTTATATTAACGATCCGCGGAGATACGTGTCTTCCGCCGCCGTGTGGATCATTATCATATCTAAGAGCAGTTGAAGGTGGTGGCAGTTTTCTCCATGCATCGAGTATTTTAGGGAAGTTTTCGTTGATAAGATCATTGAGAGATTTTTTTAACTCAGTTGTGTCAAATTCTGGTAATGTAAATTTTAATGCTTCCTCGGAGGTTTTTTTGTAATGATTGGTAAATAAATCATCATAAGAATCTGCTAACCTTGAACCTGTTTTTTTACCATTAAATACAACTGTTATGACTGATCTATTATTAATTGTTGTATTAGCATCATGAAAATCTGATATAACCTTATTTAAATGTTGTATTGACTCAATGATTTGTTGTTTTACATCATCGCTGTAAAATTGTGTAATACTAGAAAATAAATTCTGTAAAATTTTAAATCGAGCCTGATATTCGTCCTTAAATTTTTTACTTATTGATTCAATTACTTCTTTGGTAATTATTTTATAGGAAAGTTCATAATCAAAAACAATTGAAACAGCGTAATCATAAGCGCTGATTCCATCAAGATAATTTAATCCGATTGCATAATTACTCACGTTCGTAAGAAATTCATCTAACTTCGGTTCTGGTGATCCTTCATACACCGGGGGAATTTCAGGCCATCCTAGCACTGATCTGATTGAAGATTGATAAATATCAACGGCATAATCAGGCGAGTTTATTTCAACCGTCGAGGACAACGTCGGCTCATGAACATTAATTGATATTTTTGATTCCTTTCCCGTTATTGATTTTATTCTACGCGCAAATTCCTCACTGATTTGTTCGACCTCGTAACTGCCGGTTGGTATTTCAACAACAACCCAGTCAGGTGTTCCATCGGATTTGTTCTTGTTAGTAAATACAAGCGAATTATTTGCTGGTGTACCATGAAACGATTTTGATCTGATATTGGGCCAGCTGTAATATACCCGTAATTGAGCTAATGCTATTTCCTTTACTGGAATTGCGGTAGGAAAGTTAATACTAAATTCAGGATTAGTTGAACTTACCGAGATCATTGTTATCTTTGGCGGAGTTGTGTTGGTCACGATCTGCTGGAGTAATTCTGTCATTATTAATACTTGTATCTTTAATACCTTCATCGTATATTTTGGTCATCATTGAAAATTCGAAATCAGATATAATTCCATCACTGAGACTCGCTGATAACAACGAGGATAATTTCGAGTATGCTACCGTCGCTGTATGTAATTTTATTTTGTAATCGGATAATTTTTCGTTCGTACAAGTACATATTTTTTTTGTGATGATACCAAGCACACCTGCAATAGTTGTTGCTGCCGAAATACAAACAGTTACAGCTACTGGTGCCATCGTTGTCAACGCTGATAATATTACACCGGTTCCAGCAACAACAGCGGATACTGAATAAACAATCACATCAACGATAACCAATCGTCGTCGATATTTTTTTACTTTTACTGTATATTGATCGACTTGATCTTTTAGCGCAGCCTGCCATTCACGCGCTTGATTGTATCTGTATTGTGCACCGTCCATATATTTTTATGCAGTAAACAATTGAGGTGTTTCAGCTACAAATTCCAAACACCACCAGTAAGATGTTGCGGTTAATTCCTTATCAGTTGCTTCCAGCATAAATACTTCTTCGGTTCCGCTATTTAATACAACAGATACAACCCCGGGAAACCTGTCGGTGGAATGACGCCATGGAAACGTTGTAAATATGTAAAATTTTGCAGCACTAAACACAGACAGCCTGTACACGCCAGTGACTGTTGCGGTATATTTGATGGTATTATTTTGTTTTGACCATGTTGCAAATCCCGATGATACCGTGCATACGATGTTTGTGATATGCCCGGGAGTTATTTCAGCTGGAATTTTAATCAGATTGGTTTTATTGATAATCTCAGGAATTCCCGCTACGATGTCTAGTTGTGTTCGTTTGATCGTGTCTAGGTTACTTTTGATATCAGAAAGTTTCATGTCAATGACGGAAGGATTTCCAAAGAACTTATTTATGGCATCATCGGCTTTCTGAAAATTTCTTCGAAGCCTTGTAAACGCGCCCGTGTGAACGTCATACTCGGCCCGTAGCGTGGATAATTTACCGTCCACGGTGCCATAGTTGACATCGACGTATTTTTTTGTTGCTGCGTCTTCGTCAGATGTTGGATCTTTTAAAACTACTATTTTGTTTCCGTTCATGCTGAGTTCACCCATCATTGTGTCACCGGTGTTTCTCACGCGATTAGCAACACTTTTTACAATTTCATCTCTGATGGTTTTAAGTGACATACTTGAATCTCTGATTTTGCCACTATCAGTAAACACGGGAATATTATCCGTAACTGCACCGAGTACTCGCCGGACTATATCATTCCATCTGATATTGCTGGTTTTTAGTTTACCATATCGATCTTGAAAAATAACAACTTCATCTGGGTCAACTCCAGCAAGGTTCATAATATCAGCGAGGTCATCTTTAGTCGCATACTTTGACAGATCAACGTCGGATTTTATTTTCTTACCAGTAGAAGATCTTCCGTAAATATCAACCATTATAATAAGATCCGTTGTTTAAAATGCTTTACGCGCAACAAATCGGTTGCTTGTATAATCGTGCACGACTTTATGTGGCGGCTTGGATGATTTTGATATTGCGTCGAGTACATTAATTACTTCACGGCCGCATATTGGCGGATCTGTCATTGTTTGTGTGGGTAGCGTTGAATACCAAACTTTATAACCGCTAGTTGTTGCGTGGAGTGGTGCGACATACTTGATAAATTCAACAGGTGGAGCTAACCCGTACGAGTCAAAATAAACAATTCCACGCGGATCAATCGCGTATGATACCCAATGAGTACCAGGTCCGGAACGTTTGTCAAGATTAATAATACCTGTTTCTAGTTTGTTTGGTTGTTTCGGTAATTGATCTCGCATAAAAACACCTCTAAAGGCGGATATTTTTAATTTTTTAGCAGCATCAAGTAAATCAAAATTTGATGATGGAACATTTAACGAAATGACCCTGGAAGCCTTAGGCCTCTCCCCCAACGAGATCCCGGTAATCTTAGACCGCGTCCCTTTTTTTTGTATCCCCGCCCTGTTGCTTTCTTTAGTGCCATTCCAGCGGCTGTTCCAACAGCACCTAACGCGGCCGCTTTTGCTACGGCTGGAGCAGCTGCAGCTATTAATGCCGGAATGGCCGCAAGAAGTGGAAATATACCACCCGTTTTAACCATGTCTTTGATGGCGCTCGAGGAGAGATGAAATTGAACTCCAGTTTTTGATTCTAGGGCTTTATTGAAATGTTTAATCTGATTATTTGTCAACGATAATTTGTTTGGACCACCACTAATCTGATCTCGTTTTAGTGATATTTTAGTTCCGCATTTGTTGGCGGTTTTTGATTGAAGCTTTTTTACCTGACCCGGGGTCAGAGTAACATTAACATGACTATACGACATTTTTATATAAATAATATTTTTCTAAATAGCACGATTAAAGATTTTCCACCGGTGCATCAACGACCCTCATTCGACCACTACCACCTTCAAGTAACATGGCTTTGTCGCTAAGTATGACCGCGATCGCTCTGTAGAAGCCGGGAACAACTGGTGGACCGGGTATATCAGGAGGAGGGTTAGTAACATGGGCTCGAAAGTGTATATCAACAACAGATTGTTTGGATAAATCAAGATGTTCTAGTGAAAAATAATAAATCGGATATAGACCTGTAAAATCTAGTTGTGATATTTGCAACCCGGTATCTATATTTTGATCACGTCCCATGAATGACATTAAACGATGATATGCGCGCGCTACATGATTTTGAACAAAATTTAGTTGTATATCCTCGGCTGGTTCTTGATGTCCATTTATCCGTAAAGAAACTTCATTAACTCCAAGGTTGTCAAATATCATATGTGAACGTTGTTGATTATTTATCCGGTTAATATTTTGTAATGCAATAAAAATATGTCGTGGTGCAGAAACACCCTGTTGTGATGCTATATGCCATGTAAATAAACCATTAATATTGCTTTGAGCAGCATCTGTGGTTACTGTTAACCATGATAGCAATGATTTACCGCCTTGATCCATAAAAGATAGTAATTTTTGTTCCTCAGTAATAGATGGAGTCATTACTGGCATCCACAATGAAAGTTTTGATATATTTACTTTACCATCGGCAATACCACCACCTCGCCAGATTGCATCATTATCATTACCTTTTCTTACGAGCACAATTGTGTGTTTAGCTCCAAAGATGACTTTTCTAACATTTCTGCAAAATCCAAAGATATGAGATAATGGAATTGCACACGAAAAATTTCTATTATCTCCTGACAGCGCCGCTTGGCGTGTTGCAAATCCTAAGTTGAAAGTCGCGCTATCACCTTTTACAATATCAAAAGCAGCAGCTGGTCTGGTTGCGTGTTCAAAGTCAACTGGTTGTGGATCAACTGCAGTATCTTGCGGTGTCCGTATTTTAGCATACCTGATATGATCAGCGTTGTCGGTGATATCTTTAGCGAACATCATTGTTGGACCAGCTGATCTTGTAAAGTCGTCAGAATATCTGGCTAGACCAATTATTGTTGTAGCAACATCGACATCCTTCTGAATTGATTCAATATTTTTTCCATCAATCATGTATGTGGCGCTATCAAACAGTGCCATAATCCCGTTGTTGACAAAACCAACACGCAAATTAGCATCATATGGCGTATTAGCTACAACATTCGTTACAAGTCTACCTTCTACTTCAATAAACGCCTCAGCGGGCAAGAAATATCTACTTGTATCATGAACCTGTAATTCGATTCTCCCCTGATGATTTGGTTGTATTGCGTCATAAGAATAAAACTGATAATCACGTACTGACTCGTACTTAAGGACAGGTGCCTCCATATCAAATGCTGGGTCTGATTCGCGCCTGAACATTTTTATTATAGTTACCATTTTTCCAAATGATAATCATCGTCGACGAAGACCGCTTCCTGCTATTAAATTTGCTGTTATATTTTTTTCTGCTTCTTCAGATATCGCCGCTAGTTTTTGATTTGCAGCCTGATTTATTATTTTACTAACATCTGCGGGCATCACCTCAGTACTTGCCAGTTTCACCGGTGGTTGTTGTTTTCGTCGCAATAATCGTGATAATCTTTCTTTGATCGCCGAGAACGCCTTACCAGCAACATTGACAATTGCACCAGGAGCTTTATCACGAACAATATCAATAGCCTTCATCGATAATTGTTTTGCAACAGGTGCTACTTTTGGAGCTATCCTCGTGAATAATCCTCGAATGACATCACCAAGTCCATCTCCGTAAATTGCTTCATAGATTGGTAATCGTGAGTTTACCGCTCTAACCTGTGTGGGTTTACGATGATTATCATGCACAATCATCTTATTTTATTTACCATTTATCTAACAACTAGTCATCAACGAGCTCATCAATAAGTTCTCGGTAAACGCCAATATCCATGATGCCACCTTGAAATAGTCGCCGACAAATATCAGCTGCTTCATTGGTTATTTCTGGTGAATTATTTCCGGCACGTTTTCCTCCTATGAGAACTTCTAACCGTGACACGTCATTGATGATATTATCATGACATAAACCAGATCCTGTTTTAGGTTCATCTTGGGGTGGTGGTTGCATTACCGGAGTAGGTACTTCAGTGGTGGCCGGGGGTGAACCTTCTCGAAATCCATGTGGTGAACCTGTCGGTGTAAATGTCATTTTCGGTGCAAAAATTGTACGTAAATGTGAAGGAATTTTATGTAAAGGTGCAGAAATTTTCTTCGAGGAGGATGATTTAAGTGACTCTTTAGCCTTTTTAATTTCCGACATCAACCTTTGTTGTGGCGAAGAAGATTGTTGTTGTTCTATTTGTTGCAGAGGTGGAGGAAGCTGATACTGGGAGGACTCTCCTTGTTCTAGTTGTTCCCCTCTCTCTCTATAAAGTCTTTTTACTTCTTCTTTAAGTCTTTCAAATTCTGAACCTCTAGCTTGTTTTTTGTTGTAATATACGCGATATATCCATTTAATGAAATTATCATCATTTGTTTTTTCATAACGGGGTTTTAAAATACTAGATTTATTAGATAAACTATTTAATATTGCTTCAGGTAATCTCTCTCTTTCAGTTTTTCTAATTTCCTCAACAACTCCTTCGTTAAATTTTGCAATTAATTCTACGTTTTCTCCTGCTGGTTTGGATTTAGATGCAAGTTTTTTTCTCACATCGGCGACTTCAGTACGAAGTTCTTCAATACCTTCAAGTATTTCCTCATCAACAGGTGGAGGCTGAGCCGCAGCTATGTCAGTTGGAAGGTCTCGTAAAATCTTTTTTGTTTGTTTGGTTCTTCTTGCTGTTTTTTCAGCCTGTACTGCAGTTTGTTCTAATACCGGAAAAATACCCTTTTTCCTCTTCTCATCTTCCTCCGCAATATCTCCCCATATAGTTTTTTCAACAGCCGATGCAGCTTTCTTAGTAGCTACAGTGACGGGTTTAAATAGTTTTTTAGTGTCTTCTTCGTACTCAACTTTTGATTCTTGCTGCGCTTGCAGATTTTTTCTAAATGAGTCTCTGACAGGAAGAAATTTTTTAATTGTTTCTAATCGTTCTCGAGCTGTTCTTGCAGTATGAGATTCTGGATGTACCATTTTTATTATAACATAATAATTTAATTAATATCAGCAGAAGAGGAGCAGCAGAGAGGGGTGATGATAAAATTAAATTTAATTAAATAGATATCATTAATATAATGAACAACTGTGCGTGGTTACGTCAAGGAACAACAGATAAATGCAACAAAAGGTGCCGTGGAGAATATTGCAAGAAACATAATTATCTTATAAAGAAAAATCCTCATGCTGGTCCACGAAGATGTGTTGGATGTAACAACGGCGTTAGAGGATTATATCAGATTTGCAAAAATTGCGGTGGAGATCGATACAGAAGTTTGATGATATATTATAAACACAGAAAGAACATAAATCCAAAAATAGAAAAACCACCATCAGAACTTGAATATTACTTGAAACATACAACAAATTCCGAAGATTCAGATGAAGATGAAACAGATGAGGAAAAACGACAGCGAGAACGAGTTGAGAAATATTCATCAAACTTGGTATGGTGGTAAATTAATAGCAGCAGAGAGGGTACCTACCAACGTTGGTCGTCAAAAAAATAAACAAGAAATAAATAAACACGTAGAGTACTTTATTTTTTCAGCTACTATTTCGAACTGAGGTTTTATTAGCACAATCGGTCATTGCAAAAATAAACATCTCAAGGAAAGTTCATTTGTAAAATCTGGACCTTTCTACGAGATGTTTTATTTGTTTGTTTTATTTGTTTTGTCGGAATTTTATGGTCTGTTCACCCTCTCTGCTGCTGCAGTGATCCGTAACGGACAGCGCTTTAGACCACTCGGCCACTCGGAGCCCCCCGTTCTGATTGTACTGTGATGAACTGTGATACCTTTGAATGGATCTTTTTGGCCCCGGAAGTTCTGCTAGTGTTCTCCCAGCCTCCCCCCCCCCCTTATCGTGCAGTTATGCAGTAAACCATCAGGCCGTACACATTTGTTCGAATCTAGTATAACTGACTTTGGGAAAGATATTTGTCCTAGAAAGTGTTTCAACGTCTCGTTTTTTTTTTTTTGTTTGTTCATTATTTCATGTTTTTTTTATTTTTATTTCTTTATTCTTGGCTGTGTTCTCCATTTAATGTCAGCTAAGAGCCTCATATCAAATTATCTTTACATATATGTTGTAAAGTCGTCATTATTAGGTACTGGAGTATGCCATGTAGTACAATTATTAGGTACTGGAGTATGCCCTGCAGTGTAATTATTAGGTACTGGAGTATGCCCTGTAGTGTAATTATTAAGTACTGGAGTATGCCCTATAGTGCAATTATTAGGTATTGGAGTATACCCTGTATTGTAATTATTAGGAACTGGATTATGCCCTGTAGCACAATTATTAGGTACTGGAGTATGCCCTGTAGTGTAATTTTTAAGTACTGGAGTATGCCCTGTAGTGTAATTTTTAAGTACTGGAGTGAGCCCTGCAGTGTAATTATTAGGTACTGGAGATTGCCCTGTAGTGTAATTATTAGGTACTGGAGTATGCCCTGTTGTACAATTTTTAGGTACTGGGGTATACCCTGTAGTGTGATTATTAGGTACTGGAGTATGCCCTGTAGTGTGATTATTAGGTACTGGAATATGCCCTGTAGTATAATTATTAGGTACTAGAGTATGCAGGGACGTTATTCGCAGGGGGCGGGGTGGGGCATTTTGCGTGTGCTGTAAAATTGGTGTAGCCTATATACGAAAATTAACAAGCCCGTCAAGTTTTGCCCCCACTCCCACCCCGAAAACACTTAACTAACGTCCCTACTATTACTCTCTCTCTAATCCGTTATTCATCCTGAACCAGCGCGTTAATATTTAGATAAATAAACTTTTGCCCCCCCCCCCCCCGAAAAATGTAAATGACGCCCCAGCTATTACTATCTCTCTAATATGTTATTCAGCCTGAGCCAGCGCGTTGATATTTGCATGACTGAAGTTTTGCCCCCCCCCCCCCCAATCAAGTTTTGCCCCCACTCACTGAAAAAAAGTTGAAATGACGTCCCTGGAAGTATGCCCTGTAGTGTTATTATTATGTACTGGAGTATGCCCTGTAGTACAATTATTAGGGACTGGAGTAAGCCCTGTAGTGTACTTAGTAGGTACTGGAATATGCCCTGTAACGTAATTATTAGGTACTGGAGTATACCCTGTAGTGTAATTATTAGGTACTGGAATATGCCCTGTACCTGTGGTGTAATTAGTAGGTACTGGAGTATACTCTGTAGTGCAATTATTAGGTACTGGAATATGCCCTGTAGTGTAATTATTAGGTATTGGAATATGCCCTGTAGTGTAATTAGTAGGTACTGGAATATGCCCTGTAGCGTAATTAGTAGGTACTGGAATATGCCCTGTAGTGTAATTATTAGGTACTGGAATATGCCCTGTAGTGTAATTAGTAGGTACTGGAATATGCCCTGTAGTGTAATTATTAGGTACTGGAATATGCCCTGTAGTGTAATTAGTAGGTACTGGAATATGCCCTGTAGTGTAATTAGTAGGTACTGGAATATGCCCTGTAGTGTAATTAGTAGGTACTGGAATATGCCCTGTGGTGTAATTAGTAGGGTACTGGAATATGCCCTGTAGTGTAATTAGTAGGTACTGGAATATGCCCTGTAGTGTAATTAGCAGGTACTGGAATATGCCCTTTATTTAATGTAACTATGCCTTTTATACGTTAAATAAATTTACTATATTTAGTGCGATCCACTTTCCCTATCCCATTGATATCCCCCCCCCCCACCGCAAACAAAAGACAAGAGCACTTTTACTTAGCACGTTTCGTAGTCTCCGACTCCCTCATTAACATATGATCTTCTTCACCATTTATGATTTTTGTTGTGATAACTCTTATACATACTTGAAAACAGTGGTCAGTCACTACTGAGTTTTGTTTCAAAACTAGTGTAAAAGAGTTAGAAGTTATAACAAGATGAATTTGTACATGTTATTTCCAAAGAAATGTCCAGGTGTGAGAAGGAGTTCAGTCAGCAAGAAATCGGGTAACAAACTATAGACAAGTAACTGTATTACAGCTGTACGTTTTCTTAATCCGAACGGTCAGCAGTCCATTGGAATCGCTTGTAAACAATATTTTATTGCCAGTTCTCAATAGGTCATTTGACTTGACATTTAGCCCATATAATTGGCACGAGATCAACGAGTCATGAATTCCAATTCTGTTTTGCTTTTCCAGAGCTATGCCCCAATAAAACGTACGTGCATGTACTGTGTATGATAATTCCAATGTGTACTAATAACCCCCAGCTTCTCGTTAATTGCCTTTCAACTTGGAAGATAATTTTGAAATAACATCAGCAGACGCAAAACGTTATGTCGCTGCTTGTGCGTTTCTTGAACCTTTTTCTATAGTTATTTCCCTTTTGAGGTCAAAAATATGTTTATGATATATGATGACTCTTGTATGTATAACTTATCAACAGTTTTTCTTGTTGGTTTCAAGGAAACAAAGCCTGGAGGCGGGAAAACGTCGGTTCATGGTTCATCCACGTGACTATATCCGTATTGGAAGAGCGGCACCTGCACGAACATGTAGAAGAGATGTTTGTTACTATTAAGGACGAAATCGCCAAAGACGAAAAATGGAAAACTGCGTCAGGCGGAAGAATGATGCCCTGCACTTGGAGCACACTTACGCAGAGGCTAATGATATGACTTAGCCCCATCAGCCATGATATTAAAGGGTTTGGGATAAGGGGGTGGGGTGTGCCTGCATTTCAGGTTTGGTCTTGTAGAATTTTAAGGGTTGTTGGAATTAATAAAACATGGTCTACAGATACTGAACAGTCGCAGAGGAAGTCCTATTTAAGGCTGAAAATGTTTGTCCAGCGTCTGCAGCAGATGAAGAATTTGTTTCTTTGTTAATGAGAAGATTGATTTGGAAAAGAGGTGGTTCAGTTTTCTTGAAATGGTCAATTTCTCTATTGGTTATCACAAAATTATAATGTTTAACTGAAAAATTCTTTGTCTGATTTTCTCAGTCCATTTCTGGATCAGCCTGTGATCATTGTTCTGATAAATAAAAATAATAATATCAGCTAGATAGTTTTGTGCATTACTGATCAGTGTGGGAGACCACAGAACTGATCGTTGGCAATATATTCATCTCGGTTCTCTATTGCCCTACAGTTACGATGTTCCAATGTTTATAGTATGAGGTAAGGATGAAACCGCTCATCGCCAAATGAAACAAAAGATCCAATCTATGAAGTTAGGAAAATCATACAGCTACGGGATTATAGAAAAATGGTAAAGCTACATTCTGCTAGACTCTTTGAAGGTTGAAATAATTGTATACTCAATATTTTACCACAGTGTGGGTCACATTCACCATCTATGTGATCTCTATATTAAATACTGTGATCAATGCTGCATAAAAGAATAGAACATGAAATGAAACATTTGGATGAAAGGTACATTTATCACACAAAGAGAATTATTTATGAAGTTATAATTAACACTTGTAATCATTTTTCGATGCCAATGAATTTAAAATAAATTATTTATTTAAAGCCCCAAAATGCCGCCGCTGTTCATGCATTTCACCGTTCTTCTAGTTTGGCTAAAGTTTGGAAGGAAGTAAATAGTTTGTTGAAAACGCTATATGACATAAACCGTACTTTGAAATAATCAAGATCATAGGTTTAAGTGAGTTTCAGATACTCAGTTTAAAATTAAGAGGTACCATCCCTTTGTTCAGTCACCGAAGTCTGTAGTGGTTCCATTCTTTTTCATTTGTGCTCCATAAATAGTGACCTGATACATTCGACAAATTCTGTTAATGACAACTAATAACAACAACATTCGCATGCGGAGCACAAAATAACTCGAAAGGGAAAAAAATAGGCTGGCCCGCATTTTAAAATCAAATCGGAATAAAAATAGGCTAGCCCGCATTTTAAAATCAAATCGAAATAAAAATAGGCTGGCCCGCATTTTAAAATCAAATCGGAAAAAAAATGGATAAAAATAAGACTGGGGCAAATATTGGTGTTGAGCTGGTGCACTGGAATACTTAAAAGAATCCATTTAGGCTGAAGACAAACCCAGGTGTTGAGGAATTCTATATAAATTGATGAGCATTCAACAGGGACAGGTAAAAAAATAATGTACGTCAGTTGTGCCTTTAAAGAAAAATTATTCATAAATGCAAGGCCGATTACTGCATCATATCAAACAAAAAATGAGAATTGCGAATTACATAAGGATTACGTACCGTATCCAATATAGCGTGGTGTTGGCTTCTTATGTTTACAACGGTATTGTCATCAAATCTTGTGTTACAGATTTCGACTAAAATCGGTTGACCCACGGATGTCGCCTCCTGTCAACATCAGATTACTTCATATACAAATGGAATAAGACAGAACTTCTCAGTTCGAGGTAGAAATTATATGGCTCCTATTTTGATTAAACGTGATATTATTTGGTTATAATGGATATCTTTCAAGATTCTATATTACTTTAATGATTTGGCAGATTCGACGTTTTGCACGTAATGGAGGCAATGGCGCTGTAATGGCAAAATTGGCAATATGATTAAATGCTGTAGTGCCGTACCGCTGAACAATTGGAATAATAAAAGGATTTTCACATATGCCACGGTTTGTGTCCGATATTTTCAATCATCGACAGATAATAAAAGATTTCGACACCAGTCATGTCAGTCTCATGACAGGCAACCCAATCAAATATAACTACAGACTTAAATATCGATTTTGTCCATATTGTGTTTCTCAACACCTCAATTACAGTCAGTGCACTAGTACTGTATTATCCTTCATTAATGATGGGGGCCCCAAATGGCCTAGTGGTCTAAAGCGCTCTCCGTTATTGATCACTTCAATCTCACCTCTGTCTGCGTGGGTTCGAGTCTAGAATTCGGCCAATGTGGGTATGTGAGAAAGCTTGCCAGTAGCTTCTCGTGGGTCGGTGGTTCTTCCCGGGGTTTTCCCGGGTTATTCCTCTACCATTAATACTGGCCGCCATGCAAAGCCTATCGTGTGCTAAAAATGGCTTTAAACCCCACAACAGCAACAACATCATTAATGATGAGAATGTTGACACGTGTTCCTTTGTGGTGGCGTTGGATACTTAATATAATTAGTAGGCTTTACCCTATAATGTAAAGACGTTCCACTTTGAGGCTCATATGATGTTTGGATAATCGAGGGAGAATAAAGAAATCGGTGGATAATTTCAATCCGGTTGTACAATAAAGATACACGATAAATGAGACATCCCTAATATTGGCAGCACTTGGTCATATTCATTTATTTTTTTTTTTACAACATATGTGACCTCTGAAATTAGACCACTTTCAAAGCTATTACATTGTTAGACCAATACAAATAAAAGTGCTACGTTCTTGGGGAAGTTATGATGACCTAATTTACAACAGCCGACCTTACGTCTCAAAACACTTCCAAGGCGATTTGAGGAACAGATAGGAACAGTACCCAACCCTTCCCTCTGATTCTGCAAATCTTCTTGATCTTAACGTAGTCTGCTCTCATGTTCAAAACTGAATCCAACTCCACCATGGAACCCTTTGGTACTAACTTTGGAAGTCGCCTCTAGCATTTGATATGATCTTTCTCTTGGTATGCCTTCCACTTGCATGAAACCAAAAGAATCAAGGCATGGTCTCAATTAACCCTCCAGGAAAGGTGCTGTCCTCTTGATTCAGTACAGACTATCACGAGAATAAACTTTTCTGGACCATACTTAAATTAAAATTCCCTTGCATAGCAATATATGTTGCGTTGGTTTGCTACTTTTATAAAGACCTTAATAAGGACGGTTTATTTTGTTTTGCAGGGGATAGGGTTTAATTTGTTTTATTTTAATTTTAATTACTTTGTAATCATTCCAGACAACGGAAACACGAGAAAAGAAAAAGAAACTATACTTTACGAAGGATGTAGGCATTGTGCCGAAAAGAAAAATTAATAGCTATTCATCAGCTGTTGGAATGACATTTTTACCACGTCGTTGAAGTTGCTGTCTTAAGAAACAATGATAACCCGTTTTTCGTTTATATTACACCACTCGGTAGCTGTCTTAATAAACAATGATAACCCGTTTACTGTTTACATCAAACCACTCGGTAGCTGTCTGAACAAACAGTGATAATCCGTTTACCGTTTACATCACATCGCTTGGTAGCTGTCTTAACAAACAATGATACCCGTTTACCGTTTACATCACACCACTCAGTACTTGTCTTAACAAACGATGATATCCCTTTACCGTTTGCATCACACCACTCGGTAGCTGTCATAACAAACAATGATACCCGTTTACCGTTTACATCACACCACTCAGTACCTGTCTTAACAAACAATGATATCCGTTTACCGTTTGCATCACACCACTCGGTAGCTGTCTTAACAAACAGTGATATCCGTTTACCGTTTACATCACACCACTCAGTACCTGTCTTAACAAACAATGATATCCGTTTACCGTTTGCATCACACCACTCAGTACCTGTCTTAACAAACAGTGATATCCGTTTACCGTTTGCATCACACCACTCGGTAGCTGTCTTAACAAACAGTGATATCCGTTTACCGTTTACATCACATCACGCGGTAATAGAATAATGCCAGCATTATCGAGAATGTTTTCTAGTCTGACCTTTAAATGTGAAATATATTGTTGAAACTGTACTGTGGTGTTTTCGATTGAGTTATTATAGCCTTTTCGTCCAGCAGTAGCTTTCAACTTACATTTTAACAGTGTACGCAAACGGACGCTTCTGTCTTGAACGCGAGCTTCTAAAATACGAATCGGACAAGACATGATTCTTTAATTTAATCCTTCTTCTGTTCAACTTTTACTATTCATCCCATTTCCCCGTCTGCAGTAATCGTTTAGTTGTAAAATCATTGGACTTAAAATAACTCAGCTCAATCTATTATCTCCAGTTTTGATCTATACGTCTTGCTGTAGGCTAAAATAAGCTTTATTTAAACGAGTAAATTCGGTTATTATATAATGTTGATTTATTTGTAGCTATTATCTTCCAACATTGATGCCTTTATGATATTTTAAACTTATTACAGATTCTAATAAATTCTTATAGAGCTAAATTATTATCATTAGTCTGATTGACTGGGGTTTTTCCCTATAAAGCACATGTATTATATGACTGGGTTTTTTCCCTATAAAGCACATGTATTCTACACACAATGATTTTCATATTTGATATTAAACATTACATGTATAAACTGATCTTGCTGTAATACTCTTTTGTGTTAAGTTCCAGGAATAGAGTCTGCATTTAACTGTTTCTGTCTTCTGTCTAAATAACCAAGTCAAACTGATTTTGTCACTATTTCATATGACACAGTGATCTGCATCTGTTAAAAGTGTCCTTACTGTCAAATCTGACAGTACTTATCAAAAGTGTTTAGCAGCATATTAACAGTGTTCAGTGTCGTAGATTTTCAATTCAATAAATATCTGTGCAATGTCTCTGTCCACTGGAGCATTAAACTGTGCTAGTGACTAGGATACAATGTGCAGCTTTTTATTTTTTTAAATCTGGAAACTATTATTTGATAGTCACAAATGTGTCTTACAACTAAATCATATTGTACAACAAAACTTTACAGTCCTCTTTCCGTTTGGCTGCTTGCTTGTTTATATCTCTCTTCTTGTCGAGTTTACGTCCACATTCCGTTGAACTATGGTCTTCAAATGCAAATTTAATGAGTAACAGTTCGTGGTGCTACCACAATTTCATTTAAATATGTCATCATCGATGTTTTCCACTATATGTATTAAAAAGTTATATCCACCAATATTCTTATGTTTATAGGTACATATTTTCGTTTGAGATAATCAGTGGTGCGCATTTCCGCATCATCTGAGGTTGTATAGTTCCGCTACTGTCATATTTTTCCATTGATGATTTCCATACATTTTTTCCAATCGGAAAACATAATTTTGGTCTTAGGACCAGATGTTTTGGCTCTGTGGAATCCTTTTGCGGTCCGGCTCTGTTGCGTGTGATATGTGGGTCCACAATACTTACATAGTATCGTTTGGGTTTTTATTAATTTGTTTTCTAACGGATACTATTTTCTTTTTTTATCCACACCCGCTCTGTCACGCCTAGTTACAAACATTATTATATCCATCATTTCCTACTCAACTGTATCTTAGCATTTAGATTCCAGGAAAGTTCAGGACTGTCTAATTTGATTTTCCATTCGGAAAATGAGAAAACACGCCATTGGCTTGCTGACCGATCAATTTCCACCTGCCAGCATTCGTAGGTATCACTGCTACAGTTAACTGAATAAGGATATTAATTTTGTAAATTAGGTACCAATGATACAGTCAACTGAATAGGTATATTAATTTTGTGTATTAGGTACTAGAGGTATGGCCAATTTAATAAAGATATTAATTTTGTGCATTAGGTACCAGTGGTATGGTCAATTTAATAAAGATGTCAATTTCGTTCATTAGGTACCCTTTCGTGTATTAGGTACCAGTGTTATGGTCAACTGAATAAGGATATTAATTTTGTATATTAGGTACAAGTGGTATGGTCAATTGAATAAAGATGTCAATTTCGTGTATTAGGTACCAGTGGTCGATTTAATAAATATGTCAATTTCTTGTATTATTCTAAATATTTGGACACTGATTCAAGAATAAATTGTATCGTGTGTTTTCTGACCACAAATTTAAATTTTGTGGCTGACAGATACAAACAGTTCGTTGATTAGCATGGATGTATCTAATAAGTTATATGGATCATCGTGCAAAGGTACGCTGTTTATGGGACGCAACTCTTTGTGTATTCTTAATATTGTTAAAAGAGTTCTACATCTTGCGATATGCCTACCTTGAAATATTCGTCAAACTCAGGCATTCACTAAAACCTTTTCCCTCAAACGAAAACTGTCAAAATTTCTCAGGAATATTTATTTTGATTAAGATTACCGTCATCAAAAACTTCGAAGATATTGAATCAAGAAAATTTCGAAATTTATTTTAACTCTGGCTTGAAAGTTGTATAAAATACACTCATCGATCCCATGAAGAGTGATATGCATGCGATAATCAATAGCATATTTCAGTTTTAGCATTTAAAAATGGAGTGACTGCCTTATGACATTCTGCTAAGTTCCCTATAAACAGGAGTCTCTCATATAACTGCATGCTTTCTTATGGACAGGAGTCTATCATAGGACTGCTTGCTTTCTTATCAATGGGAGTCTGTCAAAGGACTGCATGCTTCCTTATAGACAGGAGTCTATCGAAGGACTGCTTGCTTCCTTATAGACGGGAGTCTATCAAAGGACTGCATGCTTCCTTATAGACACGAGTCTGTCATAGGACTGCATGCTTCCTTATATACAGGAGTCTCTCATAGGACTGTTAGCTTCCTTATAGACAGCAGTCTGCCATATGACTGCTAGCTTCATATAGACACACACACACACACACACACACACACATATATATATATATATATATATATATATATATATATATATATATATATATATATATATATATATATATATATAAGGGTCTACAAACCAGAGAGGTATAGTCTTGGTCACTTGATTTTCCATATAGCATAAAAAGAAAGCAACAACACCGCAGATCAATTAAAGAAAAAGAAATTTAAAATTCAGAATCCGTCTGTATACGTGTAGGATATAAATGAAAGTGTGAGATTGGAATAGAAGTCGGCATATCCATAGTTTCCATATTTTTAGCATGTCATTGTTGTTTGTTCTTTTACCTTCTTATTCTGTCAATTTAAAGGAACACGTTACTCTTGCTGTCAACATTTGGAATTAATTATCAGAGTTCGAGGGGAGGAGAAGGTATATTTATTGCCCCGCCTCTTTGGGAGAGAAAACAAAAGATGGCTTGTGATTGCAAAACCGACCCAATCTATTTATTTTCAATTACAAAAACAAATTAGATCTTTCTTTATTGAAACTTTATCTTCAGTGTTAATTGTACATAAATTTGGGTGTGATGCTAATGACGTATCAAATAGTTAAAAGAGGGTATCAGATTGTAGCTTTACTACATTGTTTGTTATTTATATCGTCACGATTTCCACCTGTACTACTAACACATTCGAATTCCGCACTGCCATTAATACACCTTTATTGGACCATATATTTACAAGCCATAATAATAAGTAGTCACGTGATACAGGTATTAGCTTGTTGCACACCCGGATACCGAAGAAAGAACGAATAAGGTATTGATCGGCACTATAGCTGTTAGGCCTAGGAAGTGTCTTCATTTGCACCAGGATTTGTATATGAAAATAACATTAAATATATTTCATCGGAAATGTGTGGAGGGGATAACGTCGTGAAAGATGAGAAAGAAGATAACAGATATGGTGAGATAAATGGTTTTGATAGTTTATTTAGATTTCATTCGTCTGGGAGGAGTGATGCTTTAGGTTAGCATTAGTAACACGGTACCAGACGCAGGATTGATACTGAAATTAGCAAATATCAAGAATGTATTGCGTTCAAAACGAGGACATTGGGTTTAACACTATCTGAATGTGTCATATGTTTTTTATATTTAATTTACCCTGTAAAAACATAAGCTACATGTGTTATTTTTATTATTGACAATAATGATGATAATTATGCTGATGACAGTGTCACTAAGATGAAATTCAGTTTGTATTAGGCCTTTTGATATATGCCTTGGTAATTGATGTAAGACGGTAATAGTACGTACGTCAGGGTAATTTATGTATGTCAGGGTAATTGCTGTAAGCCAGGGTAATGTATGTATGTCAGAGTAATTGATATATGTCAGGGTAATTTTATGTATGTCAGGGTAATTGATGTATGTCAGTGTAATTGATGTATGTCAGGGTAATTTTACATATGCCAGTGTAATTGATGTATGTCAGTGTAACTGATGTATGTCAGGGTAATTTTACATATACCAGTGTAATTGATGTATGTCAGGGTAATTGATGTATGTCAGGGTAATTGATGTATGTCAGGGTAATTTTACATATACCAGTGTAATTGATGTATGTCAGGGTAATTGATGAATGTCAGTGTAACTGATGTATGTCAGGGTAATTTTACATATACCAGTATAATTGAAGTATGTCAGGGTAATTTTTATGTATGTCAGGGTAATTGATGTATGTCAGGGTAATTGTATGTATGTCAGTATAATTTTATGTATGTCAGGGTAATTTTATGTATGTCAGTATAATTTTATGTATGTCAGGGTAATTGATTAATCAGTTACGAAACTGATTATCTGAAGAAAACAAAATGTCGAATTTACTGTCTGCAATTACTGTAATCGAAATTCTGGTGCCAATTATTACATTTTTCTATATGATTTGCATTCAGCACATCTAATGAACGGAATATTTAACAAATATTTAGACTAAATCAAAAACTAATATCCATCGATTCCAATTCGAATATTTGTGAGAATAATCAAATATAGAATTTGTCTTCAAATATGTTTAACTGCCTAGTTATATTACAGCAGCTTGTAAAAAAAATTAAACACAAATAAAAGTGTGAACTATCGAACATTAAATTATTTTAGAAGGGAACAGCTTCAAACCTGCAAAATTATCCAAAATTCAAGCTCCTGACATAACAATAAAATCAAACGTCTTAATAGTCGTTACATTCAATCCTGAAAACTAGCTGATATAAGTGATTGTTACTTTAAAATCCTAAACAGATTTAGAGGACTACGTTCAGATTTGTTCAGTGCATATGGCCCGGAGTGGCCAGTCTCAATAAATACTAAAGACAAGAGACCGGATTTGATACCTTTAATAACATGGACTATTAGTCCAATATATTCAACTATTCAGATAGGAAAATTTGGTATTCATTATTGTTCCAATTTCCACCTTTCATGACTGATGTTTGATGACAATGTTGATGGTCCGAAAAACTGGCTATCAGTTATTTTATGTTATTATTACATTAATACAATAAATTAATATTCGTGTTTAATATATTTAATCTAAGTAGGCCGTGGATTGCTGGATTCCCTGAGAGACATAACCTAGATAATTCACTGGAGTGATATACAAATTATTTTTCACTGCCTGTCAATAGATATGGATAAAATTAACACGAAAGTTTGGAAACTTTTAAAGACACGTCTTTTTTGTCTAGTGGTAATTTTATGGTCGCATAGAAGGAGAATTAACTTACTACTTTTATTTTCTGTGCGGATGTACACAACACACAGCACAACGTAAACGATAGTTGTTGTTGTTGTTGTGGGGTTTAACGCCATTTTTCAGCACACGATAGGCTATACATGGCGGCCAGTATTATGGTGGAGGAAGAACCCGGGAAAAAACACCGACCCACGAGAAGCTACTGGAAAGCTTTCTCACGTACCCACATTGGCTGAATCTTAGACTCGAACCGCCACAAACAGAGGTGAGATGGCAGTGATCCGTAACGAAGAGCGCTTTAGACCACTCGGCCACTCGGGGCCCCCGCGTAAACGATAGTAAGAAATCTGCTAATTTAATCTGTTATGCGTAATGTTTGCAAATAATCTTGAGCATAATTTTATTAAAAAATAAATTTGAAAAAAACTAACACAAATTTCTTGCTCAGAATGAAAAATGGATATGTTTTATCTTGTGGGTAAGAATCTTAAATATTTTCACTCATTTCCCCGGGCCCCGGGCCCCAGAGGTCTTGGGGCTCATAAACAGCTGACCAAAAATGTGTTTGTAAATTTATTAATCTTCACTCTCGACTTTTCAGCAAATTACATAACGCACCCTTATAACAAGAATTTGAAAACATTTCTGCTGCCAGTGTATGCTTCGTGAAAAAAACTGCTACTCTCTCCATCTGTACCCCACCCACCCACCCCAAAAAATCCCCGCTAATCCGCTTTCTCAGCACAGCGAGTGTGAGGGATCCAGACATCGCCTGGGCAGAAGTCAATTAAAATAAGCGTCTAACTTCGAATCCGTCAGACAACCAGTACTAGTTGGATTTATGGGAAAGAATATGGGGAAAATATATTTTTGTAAACAAGCAGTCCATACATAAATCGATTTTGCTAAAATTTATGGTTTCTGTACATGCTTAACAGCAATATGTTTGAGGTGAAATGAATGGGCCTAATGTGGAAATGACAGACATGAATAAAATGATGCTTGATTGTCTTGTGTAAATGATAACATTTAGATGCCAGGAAAAGCCACCAATAGGCATTCAATTGCAGGAAAATCCTTGGCGGCTCAAAGCGCTCCTCTAAAACCCCTAGCTGGTGGGAGAGGGCACTAGCCCAAGAACCCCTGGGTTTGGGGCCTGTGGGCTTCGTATTCTGGTCTTTTGGGGCATCATCTTCGCCTTGGGCGCCATATACCCTTTAATACGCTTCTGTTGGCCAGTAAAGAAAACTCATTGTTGATAACCAGTTCGATGAAATATATCAGTTATTCACTCGGAGCAAGTAAATATTTTCTCTGTTCCCATGGAAACTCACAACAGTTTATCTTACTTTGTACGTCTAAAATATTGATCAGAAGATCTTTAAACGCAAACTTTCTCCGTTTTCTACCCAACCACCATTAATAATTCATATTTGTACGTCGTCTCCTGTGTCTATTTTTAGACATGAGTTGGTAATAAAGTTTTTTGCTGTGCTGCAATATGCTGAGGCATGAAGTAGAATGAGTTAATGTTGATGATTAATGGGCGTGACACATATTTGTTTTCAAATATTTCTTGATAAGCTGTATAATGTACTAAACAGGATTTCAGTGGTCACAGCGAATTATGACAACCAGTTTTGCTTTGCTCCGCAAGACCGTCAGATGATGTCAAAAAGTAAAAAAGTAAATTTAAATGCTAAATAATATGTCGACTTTTTAAAACACAGTGTACATTTATACACATAAAATTCATATGCGTTAGATTAAAAAAAAAAAACAATTTTGTTCTTGGCCAAGTATTTTTGCTAATGCATCATGCTTCAAGTGAATCAAAAATAAGTCATTCTGATATGTATTTCACGTTCTATATATATGTATTAATGTTTGCATTTAACTCACGTTCTCTGCTTTATTACTGCAGAATTATCTACCTTGATACAGAATTGTCTACCTTGGTACAGAATTATCTACCTTAGTGCATGAGTTATATAAGAAGCACTTTGTCTACCTCGGTACATAATTATCTAGCTTAGTGCATGATTTATATAAGAAGCACTATACAATTAAGGCAAAAGTAAGCTTTCCAATCTGTCCATAACGCTATTAACTGTTTTTCTTGATAGAAATCAGTAGATCTCTTTGTTAAGGGGGGGGGGGGGCTTTTTGTTGTCGCGTTATTGGGTGCTGGTTTTGTTTGTGCAAATGTCTCTTCAGACCTAATGAAAAAATACAAAAATAAAATGGAGGAACCACTGTTGATAGTTTACGATGAATTTCGACTCAAATTGAAATAGGCCGCTGCATCTTATCCCAGTGTGAATTGATCTTAATAATGCGTGTAAGGTATAGCAATCAACACATTGATTATATAGTGTATTGTCTTTGTACAGATTGATTGGTTATGAAAAATTACAGTCAATAAGGTTTACACTGTACAAACCTGCTAAATTAGCCACATTGATAATAAAGGCCTTCACGTGTGTAAAAAAAGAAATGACAACAGGTTATGTAAATCGCATTGATGTATAGAAAACCAATACATATTTCCCTTTATAAGCATGTCTGTGCACATTTTGCATCACATTACCTTTTGTGCTTTTAAAACAAACTCTAACAACGTAACCGTGTGATGGCCCATTGTTTTTGGTCCATGTACAGTAAAAAAGCAATTCGATATCAGCTTTTAATATGTAATAGAAGCCGTCATTGCATATATGTATTTGTATGTAATAGTTATGTGTACACGTTCAGCTATTAAAAACATCAGGTTGACACCTGCTGTTAAGGTGCGTCGTTTTCAGAGGTTGAAAAAACAACAACTTCCGCATGCCCAGTAACGCAAGCACTAAATATTGTATTCATCCCAAATAAACACATACTCATCTACCTTTTAAAGAAATTTACAGCTCGATCATTTATTGTAACGCCTGTTATAAATCAGTTTTGATTGAGACCAGTCTGTTCTCTCTGGTTTCACTTGTACCCAACGTATATAGGTAAGCCAACATCATAGGCCGGTAACTGTTGAAATCTCTCCCAATTGGTATAGGCACTGACGTCAGCCGCATAATTAATGGGTGTATCGAAACACCCTCTGAACTTCTGTGATTGGTTTGAAAGTCATATCAGCACGGTGCTTAATGGGTAAAAAGTACTACGAGTTTTTTTTTTATTGTTGTTGTTTGAGTTGTTTTTTCTTTCTTGTTGTTGTTTTGTGGCTTTTGTTAGTTTTGTTGTTGATTTTTTTTTGGGGGGGGGGGGATTTCTGGTGGGTTTTGTCCCCATTGTTTGAAGATGGTACTTCATAATTATATGCGATTTCCCAGCCTTAAACGTGATGCGATAGTCTGTGAATTCCTCTAGTAAGTGTTTATTGCTATCGAGGAGTCAGAGCAGTGGGGTGGGTGGGTGTACAAACACAGTATGTGTATTCTTTTGTACCTAGCCTCTGATCACAGAGTGATAACTAGTATATTCTCTGTCTCCTGATTGATTGGTCGGTAACATCATTTGCACAACAGTGACGTCATTCACACAATAGCTAGTTTGCAAACTTCTGCCTCCAACAACGTGCAGTTATTGGGTTGATAGCTTTAAAGTGATGCATAGCATATTTTCAGATATCTTGACAAGTACCAACTCCTCCATAGATCACAATCAGGTTTTCGAAAGAATCATTCATGTCAAACTGCAATGACAAAACTTATAGACCAATGGCTACTAGCAGTAGAATCAGGTGAACTTACTGGTGCAATCTTCATTGATTTTAAAAAAGCATTCGATTTAGTTGACCAGTCGGTGCTCATTAAAAAACTTTCAGCCTACAAGTTTTCTCCAAACTCAGTTGCCTGGTTCACGTCGTATCTTACAAACAGACACCAGGTTGTTTGCACGGGTAAACATATATCCGAACCAAGTCATATCTTAAGTGGTGTTCCTCAAGGATCTATATTAGGGCCTCTTCTTTTTCTACTAATTATCAATGACCTAGCCTTGTATCCAGCGCACGCTAACACAGATCTTTTCGCTGACGATTCGACATTGCATTTATCTGATAAATCTCTAGACTCCATTAAAAATAAACTTCAAATCGACCTCAACAATATATCAGTTTGGTGTCATCAAAACAAAATGCATATTAACATTTCTAAAACGAAATGTATGACAATTGGAACAAGGCAGCGTCTATCTACTAACATGGATTTACTTCTAACTCAAAATGGCTTAGACGTATCTATTGTAAAAAATCAAAAACTTCTTGGTATCTACATTGATCAACACCTCAGCTGGAATGCGCACATCGATCACGTATGTGCAATGGTAGTCAAAAGAATAACTCTATTCAAATTGCTTTCAAAATTTCTACCTCCACAATCACTTGAAATTTATTTTTCAGGTTATATACTACCACTGATAGATTACGGTTGTACCATATGGGGAAACACATCAAATTATAATCTGTCCAGAATTGATAGACTCCAGAAAAGGGCAGCCCGAATAATACTGAAACTTTTGTTATGACTCCCTCAAATGTCTTGTTTTCACGTCTGAAATGGCTACCTATACAAAAATGTATTCTTTATTTTAAAGGAATCATGAGATACAAGTCTTTAAACGGTCTTTCTCCTGATTATATCTCTAACATAATTGAACTAAGATCATCAGATACTGAGCGTAATCTCCGATCGACGACAAACAACGATCTCCAGATTCCTTGGTCGAAAACCAATCATTACAAAAGCTCATTTTCTTTATCAGCACCTACTGTATGGAATTCCTTACCAATGAAGATACGTAATTCAACATCCCTTGCTTCTTTTAAATTATCATTAAAGAAATTCTTTCTAGACCAGCTGGAATGATATATTAAAAGCTCTGAATAGAAAACTTTAAAATCATATCCATAATTGATATATATTTGTATGTTTCCCAGTATAGTCACACATAGTCATTCATGTCAAATATGTACGAATGAGTGTGCGACGATATATGGTTATGTGCATGAACTTCCATTTTTATTATTTTGTTACAAAAACTGAGGACCACATGGCAGATGGGTCAGTCATGAACTTCTATTTTTATTATTTTATTACAAAAACTGAGGACCATATGGCAGATGGGTCAGTCATGACCAAATGTGTTATCCTGGTTAAGGATAGTTTATTATTATTATTATTATTATTATTATTATGCATAACCTTAGTTGTCAGCTTCGCCCACAACCGGCTGAGACCTACAGTCGTTAGCAAAGTCTGTCCTTGATGTGTTCACATCACTGTTAATCTGACTGAGTGTATACAAAAATCTTTTCATTTGTGACACCATAATGGTCATATCTATACGTCACACACCAAGCTTTCAATTTATTAAAAATCAGATCTCCGCTGTTCTTCACGAATTACATTGGGCACCTTATAGTTATCGAAGTTAAATTAATTTTAAGGAAATTAATGAAATCAATGTATTCATGGGTAAATGAAATGGGGGAGGGGAATCCCATTTTCGCTAGACAAAGTTTTGATATGTTAATCCTATCTACAGAGCACCATAACCTAGTGGAATCATGGCTAGCGAAGATGGAGGAATCCTATCACAGCAATAAAACAAGCATGTTAAAAAGCAGTATGTTTTTAAATAATAAATGTACTATTCCTTTAAACAGAGTATCCGTTGGAACACATACTGGTGTAATTAATTTATAAAGAACTCTTTTTGTAACAAGATATTGTGCAAAGGACCCAACATCATCATTCTATCTTAAGTAAGGACACGTGTATAGTATAGTAACAGTGAGAACCTGTGTGCGCGTGGTAAATGGAAAATTACATTCTTGTAGAAATTACGGAATTTAAATTAAAATAGTTCGCAGAATTATCAATAGAACATTGTTTTCGTTAAATAGAAATATTGGTCAGCCTGAACCAGGACTAGAAACTGATTAATATATTCACTAGATCATCAGAAATGTTCATCCACCATTGCAGTCCCTACATCATGGGTCACTTTTCTTAGAGGTATTCTTGTATTTAACCAATCTATGATGGATATATGCCCTTAAAGGTAACTTCTTTAGAGGACACACACACACACATACAACACACAGAGTCTCTCTCTCTCTCTCTCTCTCTCTCTCTCTATATATATATATATATATATATATATATATATATATATATATATATATATATATATATATATATATATATATATATATATAGATTGTGACCCACTGGGCTGCATGAATGCAATGTTGGATAGCCGATACCCAGCATACTAGTAGCCCCTGAAGATTAGTGTAATGACTAGTGAAGGAAAGAGGCATATTCTAAAGCTTTGGTATTGTAATATGATTGTATATTGCGTGTATGTAAAAGAAATGTGTCTGCAGAAAGGAGATAGTCTCATAAGTGGAGATGAAAGTATAATTACACGTGTGCAGTCAAAGGTGACTTCAAACTTTTGTCCTGTTAATGTATCTTATCGTCATGGGTGATAGTCTGTCTTGAGAGGTGACTTCTCATCCAGTGGAGACTTTCTAGAAAGGTGGCTTCACATCAAGGGGATGGCGTTTCTCTCCAATTGGCTGCTTATATAATGATGGTTTATCCTGAAAAATGAATTCTCGTCAAGGGGTAGCTTTTCATCAGATGGATGGCCTCTTTATAAAACTCTCCATGCTACGACTTCTTTTGTCTTCAGTGTTACACCAAATTCATGGAAGAAAGTGAAACTGTTCAAGACTAAGTGTATTTTCAAGTGCTCTGTGTGTGTGTGTGTGTGTGTGCGTGTGTGTGCGTGCGTGCGTGCGTTAACTTTCCTTTACCAACAGATCCTTTGGGGCAAATTTATTGACAGTTCTTAAAAAGATATGACAACCAATGAGACTAGAACTTTTTAAATTAAACACAGTAACGGCACACCGTTATTATAAATTTTCTTGAAGTCACTTTATTAGTAGCTAGAATATAAACGTCCTCAGTGCCAATTGAACGATTCCTTCCAATGCTGATCTTGACCGTCTTTGTCCAGTGGAGGTTAATGGTGTTTGATCTAGATAGTTAATGTGTTCTTCAAAATTACGAGCGTTAACTTTTGCCAACGCGTCTTTTGAGTGTTGGGTGACACCGAACGATTTCATCGCTTGACGTCCGTAAATGCATGATTGGACATGACACTAGAGGAATCAAATTTATTTTGATAAGGTTACATCTATTCCATGTGTGTCGGTGTGTGTGTATGTGTGTGTGTGTGTGTGTGTGTGTGTGTGTGTGTGGAAAATTGGTATATATAAGAAGCATATTTTTCCTCATGGTAATTCGATATTGACTGATAGATCACGTCTTGGTGCAAGCATAAGACAACCCGAATCATGCCTGGACGCATCGCGTCTCTTGATGATCCGGAATTTCTAATGCTGAACTCGACGTGATCAACATCACATTACTGTGAAATACATATATGTATAACCTCTGTCAACGTCCAAGTGACCGCTGACCAATCCTACTGAGTTATCGCAAAATGGCATGTTCTCCCTGTATTAGTGTTGACAAAAGTAGGTTATAGTGACCTCATTTTCAAGATCAGGTGACCAGATGAATCTCTTGATCGGTGGTTTTAATGTGTCCCATTTCCTCAACATGTCATAGTCAATAATGTAATAAAGCTAATACTCCAATCCATTGACCACAGTATGTCAGATTAGCCTACGATCCATCACCACAATTCATAATATCGTTAAAGTTTCCTGATTATTGGTCATATCTTAACATTTATGCTAATCACTGATAAGCTGAGTATCTCTCTACAGAAACAAAACACAAGTTAAGTTTATGACTCAATTTTCCTAACAACATCCTTCTAAATGTGCAATGTAAACGATATTTCATTTAATATCGGATCTTAAATACATAACTATTATGTGTGACTTTAATTCCTACATTAAAGTCATTATTTCCTGTACAAATGTTCCAAAATGAATTATCCAACTCGGGATTGTTATTATTTAATTGCTTACAAGTTGAAAATTCAGTGTGTAATTTTATTTTAGGGATTTTCATTATTTTTTTATGACTCCGCATGATGCGTTGGTCTATTACAGATGTACAAGTTGCTAATACATCTGACTAGAATAACACCTTACATAAAACGTCATTCTTCTTATCGTCCAGAACACAATACAATTGCCAACCATCTACTTACCTTTTGTAATTTTAGTCTCAGCTAATACGCAATGCAATTACCACCATGTACTTACCTTAATATTTTATTTATTATCCTAATGTATATTCGATATCAGTGAAGTGTTTGTACAAGTACAATCTTTTTACATGTATCTACTTTGCTTTGACGTCTCTGGTCATAAAATTTATGAATAATCTCCGTATACCGTATATGTTACTCATGGTGAAAATACGTATCCGGTCCGGGTATATCTCACGGGTACAAGATAATAGCATCCTTACGAAAAATTAAGGCAAGGTAGCATTGCGGACGGTAAAACTTATATATATATATATATATATATATATATATATATATATATATATATATATATATATATATATATATATATATATACATACTCTGCTATAAAATACAGTTGTTAGGCAATTAAAACCCATAATAGACACTAGATTTTAAAACTATCTATCATCGGCCCTGAGAACTGCTTCGTCTTTGGTATCTTAACAAATATGTCATAACCACAGAAAGCGAGCATTTAATCTTTATTTAAAGTCTAGAAATGTACTAAAATCATTTGATATAATAAGTTAATAATGTTAATGCAAAAAAAGATATATCCAGTGTCTAATGCATACACTAAATCTTTCCATGATGTAGGCCAATGTGCACGCATATTTTTAAATGTGCATGGTGAAATTACTTTTATAGTGCGACAGTGTTTACTCTCAAAGCAAAGCTGTTCATTTAGTTTCCATGCTTACTAAGATAACTATAATTAGGCTTCACGTTGTTTCTAAAAATTATTTCCATCTATAAGTAAGATTAAGGACCTCTGTTGTATCTGCCTTTACTTGTTCAGTTTTAGAGCTCTACATTGAACCCTGGTTTTAATCATTTTGCAGACAAGTTTAAAATATTCAAAACAAACTTGCAAAAAGCAAGAATAATCTTAACAATAATTTATTGAAATAATTATATGATGACCAACAACAACACTGTATGGATACGTTGTATATATTTGAAATTCTCGGATGTACAATTTGAATTAATTTCCCCATTGTCTCATAGAAACCTGAATATAAAATCACGTATTTTTAAAAGCACAAGAGTCACTGTAGAGAAAGGAAAAAAATGGCAGTTTGAGACCGGACATGCCGATCATAGTCCACATTTCCTATTATACCCCCATGACTTTATCCCTGCGGTAAATGCAAGTGAATCCCCTAGGGTCCGAACACGAGTTTGGCGCGAAGCTTTTCATTTACTCTTTTTGTATTGCCTCTGTGGGAATGGCGTGATGTGTGTGTGTGTGTGTGTGTGTGTGTGTGTGTGTGTGTGTTATTTGGATTTTTAACGTAGCTTTTAACAATTTCCAGTCATATCGCTACGATAATAATAATAATAATAATGATAGTAACCTCTTTGTGTGTGGCGTGTGTGTGTGTGTGTGTGTGTGTGTGTGTGTAAGAGAGAGAAAGAGAGAGAGAGAGTTTGTGAAGCAATTCCATTCTTATCACTCCATACAAAAAACAAAAAAAAAATAACGAAAACTTTTTCTTAAAGGTTAGAATCTGGTTTTGGTAAGGTTATATATGTTGAATTTGTATTGGGTTTTTTTGTGGTTGGTGGGAGTTCTCAGCGATTATGTTATGTATAATTGTATTTAGTGCATGAGCTTGTCCCAAATCATGTTCACTGTGTACCTGACTACAGACACTGATGTTGTTTTTATTTTGCAAACAAATAGTACATAGTTTATTTTTCCCTAGGAGTGTGGGTTAAATATTAAGATCATTATCAATCAAGGTAAACATGTTTATCCGGGCCTGGGTCTAGGATATTGGAATTCCCCCCATGAAGAACCTGTTGTACTTGATGTTTCCCATGTTCTTTATTATAACTTTAGCAAACGATTTTACCCTTTTACAACTTAGAATTTTCTAGAAATAAACTTTGAACTTTTGTGTCTCAGATTTCTGTGTGCAAGTTTGTTTACTTGAACTATTATTCACTTCTGCGATAACATTAGAAGTAGAATCGTTTGCATTATTGTGTTAACTTTTTATTTGGGTGGAATTATTTATTCAAATTATTATTTTCTGGAATTACAAAGTGCTCAATAATATTCTTGTACAGAAACATTACTGTAAAGTCATAGTGAATTAAGGCAATGGCATCTTAGATTATATTGTGGTGAATACATTAATGGAAAAACATCATCACACATATCAAACATCAGGCCACTGGCACATTATGGCATTCAAGATTACAAGCACACCAACACTTCACTGCTGGATCTTATTTCAAACACCACCGGAATTTTATTAGAACTTTATTCGATGTGATTGATGATTTAGCTTTGACTATTTGGGATTTAATACGCGATACCCAAATTTTATTTAAATTTTCAATTTTGTGTTCTAGGAAAATACAATATTTGTTGAATTTTACAAAACTTCTTGGTTTTCGCTCGTTTCTGTTACTTGGTTTAAGACCACAGAGTCGTAATGGTGCATACGTAAATTGTTATTTCTGATGTGTCTTAATATTATATTCAATCGTCTAGCATCAGATCGTAACCAAGGACTCCTACCAGATAGCCAGTGCGGATTCCGGACGGAGCATGGAAGCATCGACATGGTGTTCGCTGCTAGGTAGTTGCAGAGCCAGGAGCAGAATGCTGACCTTTTCTCCACCTATGTCGTCCAGACCAAGGCCTTTGACACTGTTAGTTGAGAGTGCCTGTGAAAGACCATGGCCGAGTATGGATGCCTATGGAAATGTATTACATGACGAAGCTATTCAACGACGGCATGGAAGCTGGAGTCCGTGACAATGGCGAGACGCCTGGGCCCTTTCCTGTCTCCAACAGAGTAAAACAAGGCTGTGTACTGACGCAAACACTTTTCAGTCTCATGTTTTCATCCATGCTCACTGATGCAATCAGATATGGCGACGTGAGAATCGGCATCAGATAACTAACTGGTAGTAAAATGTTCAACCTCAGAAGACTTCAAGGAAAAATTAAGTCACGAAAGATATCTTCAGAAACATACTATTAGCTGATAACTGTGTCGTCAGTGCTGGCTCCGAAGATGACATGCAACGCAGCGTTTACAAGTTTTCTGATGCTTGCACAAATTTTGGCCTTACGATCAGCATAAAGAAGACTGAAGTAATGAATCAGTCTGGCCCATGAGAAACATATGCTTAGGCAAACACCACAGTCAACGGCCACAAACTGAGTGTAGCGAACAAGTTCACCTATGCTGGCACCACTTTGCCCCAGAATGTCGTAATTGATGACGAACTTAAAGCAAAGGATTGCAAAGGCTAATGCAACCTTCAGCAGACAACACACAAATGTCTGGAACAGAAGAGGCATTAGTATACAGAAAAAAGCTGAAGGTGCACAGAACAAAAGTACTCCCTACGCTATTACACACCTGCGAAACCTGAACAGTGTACCAGCGAAACACATCCGCATAACTTGCCTCAGAAGACTCCACAACATCAAGCCGCAAGACAGGATCCCGAATAGTGAGGTCCATCGTCAGACAAGCCAGTTGAGTATCTTCACCATCCTGATGCAGTCACTGTTGCGATGGGCAGGTCATGTATCTCGCATGCCATACCAGCGGCTTCCAAATGAAACTCTTTTATGGCGAGCTTAAGCAAGGAAAACGCAACAAAGAAGACCAGAGAAAATGATACAAGGACACCATGAAGAAAGTCATTTAAGAACTTTGGGATTAGGTATGACAAGTGGGAGCAGACTGCTCAGAAACGGGGTATATAGAGCTCCTGCATCGGTAAAGGTGTTTCAACTTGCGGGGCCAAAAGGAATGCTGCAGCAGAACAATGGAGAAAGGCCATGAAATCCAGAGCCAGTAAACACGCTCCGTCAGTCCTCGGGCAAACATTAGTATCTCCATCACTTTCTATTTCAACTTTACCTTTGCATTTCGATTTCAATAAAGTTAATATCTATCCATTTCGAGCACGATATGACAAGCCTTTGATTAACATCGAAATGTCGAATTCCGGAACTGATAAAGCCCACAGATCGTTAGTAGGAGACAACTCTCTGTATATTTTTAAAAGAGTTGTATACCTTATAAAACGTCATCTTGTGAACATTTGCAAGCAGAAATACAGTTAACAGGGAATGTCTTTGTTTAAATGTAACAGAACTAATACGTTCCTATTCCCTGACGGCTAAAATAATAAAACCCCCATATTCGACAATTAGAGGAGAAAAAGTGAAATTTCGCCCTATTTTTTAATAATTTTTGTGCTATATATCATCACTGCCCCTCTCTGCTCCCACAGCTTTTACTGCCCGCAAACTTCAAAATTTTCGTCATTTTGCAAAACAGATCACTTCATTACGGGATTGCAGACTACATGCAAGATTCATTTACCTCCGAAATAAACAGCCTGACAACGTGCTAAAACTAGTGACTTCATACATTTTTTCTTTTTCCCAAAACTTATGTTAATAGAATTAAGCTACGATGAATTTTACATTGTTAGATTACAATCAGCACATATAGTACATTGACCTAACACGCCATGACAAGAATGTGAATGAGCCAGGGATTTGGGACTATTTTGCTACATTCTTAACATACATATGCCTCCGCCAAGCTGGTCAGCGTAGGGATAGAGATAATATAAAAAATAGCAAAGCATATCGCCAGAGAGGAGAAACGCTTACCTAGAGACGATGATGTTACCATAATAATAATAATAATGAGGACTTTGTACAGCGCCTAATCTTTAGAAGCTCTAAACGCTTTACAACTTTAGACAACACCTATAAGATAAGAAACATAATAGTATTATTACAAAAACAAACAACGTGAAATTAGAAAAACATTAATAAAATAAAATAAAAAACATGCTGAGAATATTTCAGGTAGGAAACATTATTAGGTCTTTAAGTTTGTTCTTGCTGTCGAAATAAGTGCGTTTTGAGAGTCCTCTTGAATGTGATCACTGTGTCTTTGTGTCTAAGTTCAGTGGGCAATTCGTTCCACGTTGCTGGGCCCTGGTATGCAAAAGGACGCTGTCCATACGACTTTGCTTTACCAAACGATGATGTTGCGGTAACATTGTGGCGTCTTCTTGGTCAGTCTGTATTTGTGTATATATATATATATATATATATATATATATATATATATATATATATATATATATATATATATATATATATATATATATATATATATATAATGTTACTTGTTTAGGCTCTAATAAACAGTAACAAAAGAAAGATTGAAAACAAGCTTCGAAAAATTTAACAAATAATTTATCTCCCTGGAAAAGCGCCGTAAAAATGAAAAAAAAAAGAAATAAGAACTTGCAGTTTTAAGAATCAATTCTAAGAATAATCCATGTATTAAATTTTAGAAGTCCTAGTAATGAAATGTTCTAATGAAATCCAAAAGGAAGGCAATGACGTATACTGTAGTCAGTATTGTGCTGTTGTGTCTATAGTTCTTTGTTGATTCACAAACAATAATATTCCGGTGTTTGAATTTCCGAATAAAAATTGGAGAAATGTCTGTCCAATAATTCTGTATGAGCAGTCGAAAATTTCCAGGAAAAAGAATGAATCTTTTAAAGTCCAAATAATTTGAATAAAAATTAAAATGTTACCTCCAAACTGTTCACAACAAAACGAACACACTGACATCATGTTTTTGTTAGAGCCCAAAGTGAGAAATGTCTCTAAACATCACTAATAAATCTAACTACTGTGCAATTTCGGAAAACCCAGAATTTTGCGAAACAGGGCTGTTTACAATCTGAAATCACATACTTCCAGTATGGCCTTGATAACAACCAATAACTTTACTCCAAGAATAAAATTAAAATAAAAAGTTTACTTGTCTCAGTGTTTCTGAATCAATGTTGGGAACTAAGTCATAAAATAGAAACAGTTTTTTTTCTTTTTAGGTATTTATGAAAAGATTCAAGTCAAAATGAATTTTCAGGAAAATATCAAATTCCAAGTAAACACAATTACATTACATTGACCTGTAATGAAATCAAAAATAAAAAAATTTAAAACTTACAAACAGACAATTAAATTAAGTCAAAAATGCATATGAAAATGTGATTTATAAATGTCAGCATGCAGACACTCGATCATCTTCTTGAATTTGTAACCCTGAAAAACTTTAATATATATCTGTTAGAATCATACAAATAAATACATTTTAAAAGATATAAATTTTTACCTCAGAAAAATAATGCATCTTAATCCAAGTTTCATTTTTTGTAAGACGTTATTCCACACCTACTTTATCTCCTGCTGTCCAAAACTTGTCAACTTGCCTCTCGAATGGATTCTAAAGACGTTCTTGAGCGTATAGTCTGTTTCTAAATTCTTTAATAATTTTCCCCCATAAACAAGACGTTTTCAACACATTACATCCTCTTCATTGTTGTTTATATTTATATAAACTTTTACTAATTGTGTTATTAGATAGGTTTAGTTTGCTTAATATTTCTTACTATTTAGTTGTATTATTAAATTGAATTTTGCAAAACCAGCTATAAGCATGACCTATTTCATCGGCTGAAACGTTGACATAAAGGATAAAAAGTAATGCATTTCATTTCCGTAGCCCGATGCATAAGTATTACATCATTTCAAACCCATGTGCAGAATAGGCCGACATATTGCGAGTCATGAAAACACAGGGGTGGTATCCCGTGTGTCCACATATTAGCATCATTTTGAATAGAATAGTCTGGTGACAATTGCCGCTTTTCAGATGGTGAGCATTGCATTGTTTTCTTTTTTTCGTCAATTGGTCGAATTCGGTGTGCGTTTTGCGCCAATATTTGTGACGGAAATCTTATGTTATGGTTGTTTAATTTTCTTTGTTTTATAGTTTAATTTCATTACATGTTGTTTTTATGTAACATTATATTTGGACTTGACCCGATCCAAAACCTGGGTTCATTTCTGCTATACACAAATTGATTTGTTAAATTTTTTTATTCATTATAAACAACTAGTACATAGCTAGATTATTCTCTATATGTATGGGTTTAAAATCAGTATTATTATTAATAGAAGAAGTAAATATATTTATTTGGATCAAGGCTTTTGGAGTTTCCTATGTGAATTTTTATTGCTTTTATTTTGTAAACATCAGATAATTCTAAAAAGTTGTTTTCCGTCAGGTAATGTTTTTATAGAAAATACTAATTATTACCCGAAGTCGAGTAAAGAAAATTCTTGGATAAAGGCATTCGCTGGAATTTATAGTATATTCAAATCTGGAATTATACTTTTGTGAGTCAACAAAATACTGACGGGCCCCTAGTGGCCGAGTGGTCTAAAGCGCTCTCCGTTACGGACCACTGCCATCTCACCTCTGTCTGCGTCGGTTCGAGTCTCGGATTCGGCCAATGTGGGTATGTATATATATGTGTGTGTGTGTGTGTTTGTGTGTGTGTGTATGTGTGTGTGTGTGTGTGTGTGTGTGTGTTACTCATATGCGGGTAGGGGGCAATGGCGAGCGTAAAACAGTAAGGGTATTGCGTTCCCACAACCCTACACCAGTGGGTACATGTCAGTAAAGACAATAAAATTACTGCTTACTTTAGGTGGCGCTCCACAGTTTCGTATTTTGCATAGGTTATGATTTTAAAGAAAAAGAATTTCCCCAGCTTTCCTCACTGGTTATACTGGTTATTTAAAAAATACCTTGTATATAATACGTATAATTCAAAGAACCTTTAATTCTCTTTATTTTGGTGTATGATTGATGGGTGTAACATGGATTATAGAGTATACAGCTTGGCCTTACTCCAGATGTGCATCTTTCAAAAAAGTGCTAGCTCCACTTGGTCATTTTCACTTCCTGAACTTCAGAGTTAATTGTATAAAAAAGAGTCGATAATAAATTTTTTTAATACATTTTATATATTTGGTAATTCGTTCATTGCACTTTCAGAAGCTGGTATTGTCTAGTCTGGCAAAATTCATTTTCCCTATTTTAATAGCTGCCATGGATAGTGTACTTTAGACTAATTTAGGCTGATTTGTTCGCACAAGTGAGCATTCACTTTAGTTAGCAGTGTGTTAAATCATGCACAATTTCCAAAAGTACAATATCCAAAGAAATAGCATCCACATTACATTACAGTAGTATAGAGGTATGCCACCATTATCTCCACTGCGCATGTTTTAAATGCAAACAATTTCACCTTACATACGTCACTCTCTCAAAAGTACATAATAACTGTTGAGCGTCCCCTTACACATGCGATACCCGGAGAGATGGCTAAGGGAAATAACCTTGAATAATCTCACTGGTACCGCATAATGAGCGTAATCTTTCCTTCGCAAAGATGATTTAAAAGTCTGTGAAATGCTTTTCTTGACACCAACTAACCGCTAACCGAAGTAAATGACGGCCACATTATCATACTAAATACCCGCAAAATATATATGTATACACGTGATCCACATCGCAGAATAGTACAGTTTTGGGCCATTTATGCTGCATTTCCATATGTATCACACACTAAAGAAAATGACAGTCCTCAATTCGCAGATAAATCTGCCTGTAACAATGAAACATGAGGTTTTTTCTTGCAACCTTTCGTGGTAAAAAAAAAGGTGTATTGCAGAAGTCACTCATTCTTATTTTCTGTTGTAGAACTACAATAGACATATCTTTATTAAAACTATCTTCAGTGTTAATTGTATATATAAATTTCGCTGTAACACTAATGTATGGAGTAATATATAAAATACAGCATTTCAGCTGCACATTTTAGCTACCTGACATGAATATTATAACTGTCACGATTTTCACCTGCCCTACTTTTAACAATGCCTTAATTCAAATACACACCTATTTTTAGTAAATGTGCACAGCTATATTTAGTACATGTTGTTGTCATACGTGAGTGTCTTGAGTCACGTGATACAGGTAACAAACTGCAAAGAACACACCCGAATATACCTACTCTTCTACGAAGAAAGAACTGAAAAAGTGATTAATCTGCATTATAACTTACTGGGCCATAAAGTGTCTACATTAGTACGAAGAATTTCATGTATAAATAACAATAAGTATATATCACCTGAAATGTGCGGAGGGAAAGATGAGAATGAAGAAAACAAATATGGTGAGATAAACAAAAGGTTTTCATAGATCGTTTAGATTTGCATGTTTCATTATTTCGTCCGAACGGAGTATGGTACGGCTAGCAACAGTAACACGGGTGCCCGACGCAAGCTAGGTGAGATACATAAATTTGTCAACATCATGAATATATTACCTTAGTAAAGAAGACTGGATTCAAAACCCTTGACAGACATAACCTCAGCGATACATAAAAAAATGGGTATTCAAAAATGTTGTCTTTATGTAGCAACTTTGGCGCATTTTGTAAAACAAGATACAAGGCAAGTGTATTTTCACGTAACATTGAATTAATTTTTAGAATAGAACGAAATCAAACCTGCTGAATCACCTAAAATTTAATCTCCAACTCGCAGGAAATGATCACATTGCTTATAACATCGCCATTACTATTCTATATACCTTAGAAAAGATAACAGGTAATATGACAAGTTGATAAATGTGGTAAGAATAGGGGTATACCAAAATGAGAATGTACAGAATAGGGGTATACCAAAATTAGGATGTATATAATTGGGGTATACCAAAATCAGAATATACAGAATAAGGGTATACCAAAATCAGAATGTGTGTGTGTGATTTGGACTTTTTTAATGTAGCTTTAACAATTCTTCAGTTATATCGCTACAATGTCTGCAGTGTGGCAGTTTATAGTGATGTCTAGCACTGGGGCATCATGCCGCAGACATGTAGCACGATGTCCCACCCAGTCACATTATCCTGACACCAGACCGACCAGTCCTAACACTGACCTCTTAATGCTGAGTGCCAAGCGAGGCAGCTGTCACTACCATTTTTGTAAGTCTTTGTTATGACTTGGCCAGGGATCAAACCCACGACCTCCCGCATCCGAGGTGGATGCTCTAACCACTAGGCCACCGGAGCGGTTAAAATCAGATTGTATAGAATAGGGTCATACCAAAATCAAGAATGTATAGAATAGGAGTCTTACAAAAATCAAGAATGTATAGAATAGGAGTCTTACGAAAATCAAGAATCTATTGAATTGGGGTCATACCAAAATCAAGAATGCATAGAATAGGGTTCATACCAAAATCAAGATTGCATAGAATAGGGATCATACAAAAATCAAGAATGTATAGAAAAGTGGTCATACAGGCAGTGGCTTTTTCTATTTTGGTATGACCCCTATTCTTTACATTCTTGATTTTTGTATACACAATTTAAAATGTTTAAAAACCTTGTACAAAAGAAATATTTTGTTCAGCTTATAATTGTCTGTCATAATCCAATATAAACTTTTATTATGTAATAGAAACCCGAAAAGAGGAGTCAAAATTATCAGGTGCAAGCATTCACATGTAGTTGCTTAAAATCTGTACTGGTACATTAATCATGTATTACAAGAATCAGTTTCTAAACATTACCTGATCTTAAAGGGTTGAAGAATCTCAGTTGTCAAAGTTAAATTAATTTTAAAGGAAATACAATTTATATGGTCACATTTTGTGCTAAAAATAAGAAAAAGAATTCTTTCACAAAAAATAAATCAAAAACTGGAAATAAAGTATATTGTTAAATAAGAAAGTTATTCCTCTTTTCTAAGTGTACTCAAGGGAAGTAAATCTTGCTGGAAAAATTCCAAGGTATTCCTTGTGTTAAAAAGAAACAGGTGTAAGGGCCATAATGTTACCAAGATTGAGATATATATACCATATAGTGAGGGCAAGAGTTCGTGAGCTTGATCAAAACAAATATGAAACAACATTCTGGTAGAAAGTATTGATTTTGAGTGAAGAGAGTAGGCAGAATTCTCAACAGAACATCTTAATATTAAATAGAAAACACTGGTCTGTCTGAATCAGTGCTCACAAAAGATTGGATTCACTAGACTATCCAGAATTGTCATTTCAGTTTGGGTTCTTTAATGTAATATTGTCTTATGTCTGTCCACAATGGACACTTGCCCTTTCTAATAAATACACACACACACACACACACACACACACAGAGTGATCAGCAGTGTGGCCAAAAGGATACATATCCATAAAGGCAATTAAAGAAATGTTTATACGGGACATATGGCATAAATACAGTATCAGTAATTCCGGGTCCAACAAATTTACAATAGTGAAGTAGGCCACTTGGCTATGAGAAAAAGTCTTAGTCAGCCCAGAAAGCCACTTGATATGAAATTGTTAGCTGTAAGACTTCCAGTCTTCAGAGGCCACTGTTGTTCAATGGTTAGTATAATAGACTTGTGACTGCAAGGATTTGGGTTAGAATCCTACTTGAGAACAGCCCAGGTCAGCTCTTATGATAACATTATTGGAAAGCACTATTTACTCCAATCATCTCAATTCTAAACACAAAACCAAACCAAACCCTGTTTCCCATATTAGTTGTTAATTGCTGTTCCACTTGTTAAATATTTTCCTTTCTTTTAAAGTAGAGAAAGTCATGATATGTAGTTTTCCATGGATGCCTGAATTCAACATATGATAGCCCAGCACTAGCATTTTGGTTAGCCTCTGGGCTGTAGGCACATGATTTGACTGACTGAATATATAAACCACCTATTTATGTTGGACTTAATTAAAAAGCTTTCTTGTGTATAGGAAACAATTTAATCAAGTGCTGTACTAATTTGAAAGCTTTTCTGAGTCTAGGAAACAATTTAATCAAGTACACAGCACTCCTTTCTAATAGGGCATTTCATTTAGGTAGACTGTAGTTGGTAATAGCCATATCTAGCATGAAATTCAAAATGGCCACAGGACAGAGAGTTGTGTTATTCCATATGGATTTACAGGTAGCCAGGATTTGATCTGGAAATAGTATGTACATATTGCCAAGAAACCTCCAGCCAACAGTAGCAAAACCGCCATGATAAATGCCAGAAAGTGTTTAAAATATAAACTTTGCAGTGGCAGTGGATTTGAGCAGGTTTTAATGAATATGCGATATCAGCCCCTAAACTGCCTGTCAGTATTATTATAGGTGTAGGGCTGATTTATTGGCCTAGCATAATGTATGTAATTATTTGGTGGTCTCACTATAAAGAGGTATATTCTATGTTTTCTACTGATAGCATTATAAAAAGGGAATGCTGGAATTGGGTTCAAAATATTTAGTACTCAGCAATGAATGTGAAAGATGCATGGTACAAATGTAGAGTTTCCATCCATCTACCTATCCATTCATTCATCTATCCATCCATCTTAGTTAAGTTTTATTTTGTGTCCATTTCTGGTGCACTTCTGGCCAGAGGGTCCTGCAATTTTAATTACGCAGGATGCTTTATGTGCATGGCTGTGTTGCAGTCTGTACAACATCCTCCTGCCTAAATATGGCCACCTTGATGCAGCTAAGCATATTGTGTGCTTTATTGACATTGCATTCAAGTGGTGCAATTTTCTGTGCATTTTGGCAGCAGATTGTGTGCTTTATTGACATTGCATTCAAGTGGTGCAATTTTCTGTGCATTTTGGCTGCATATTGTGTGCTTTATTGATATTGCATTCAAGTGGTGCAATTTTCTGTGCATTTTGGCTGCATATTGTGAATCATTCTTGGATAGATATGTCTTGATGAGTGTACAAAATTCTGTTTGCTGTAGCCATTGATAAACATATTTCTATAGTTTTCATACCTAGTTTGTTTGGACATTAGATGACTTAGGTCCATTTTTTTTCATGACTCCAAATACTCCAGACTGAAAGATCATTAATTATGCAGAATAACCAGAAGTATGTATTACCGAAAATAAAGATCAGGTAGCCAGCGATGTACATGTAACTATTAATAAGCTTAAAACTTCTTTCAATCCTGCAGATTAGTATAATGACTAATGAGGGAAAGACTTGTACTTAAGCTATAGTGTGCTAATTGGGTTGTATAATGTACAAAACAACTGGCTGCAGAAATGAGATCTTAAAAAGGTAGTCTCAAAAAGGAGAGCAAAGACGAGATGATTACTTTTGTGGAGTGAAAGGTATATTGTCATCAGAGGAGTAGCCACTTTTGAAAGGTGGCTTTTTATCTAGGCTTCTTATCAAGGGGTGGCCTTTCTTGAGAGGTAACTTTTTATTGAGGATTAGTATTTATTGAGAGGTGTCTTCTGGCCAAGGAAGGTATGGCTATTGTGCATATTATCAATTATTTTGCTTTGTTTTGTTTGCTTGGATGTAGCTGCAGAAGTCCAGTTGCTTGAATATTATTCAAACAGGATTTGTATTAGCAAGTGGTTGTGGGTTCGACACTCTACCAGGACTGCCCATTTGTGCCCTTGGAAAAGAGACTTTGCACACTTAGGCCAAATTTACTCAGCGATCAGCATGATTTAGTGAATTAAGTATTCAGAAATGCCAATCACCTAACTAACGCTGTAGTGTTTACTTAAATTTCTTAACATGTACTCAATTTGCAATATGTTGTTTCAACAAAAGTTAGAAACTCAGCTGCTTCCCCTTTTCATGGCAATAGGCTTAGTGCACAGCTGACAGCTATTATAACACATACCATGCATTGCTATAAATAAGGTTGCTAATATATGTGTTTTAAGTCTTATGTACCAGTATATTACACAGCTGACAGCTATTATAACACATACCATACATTGCTATAAATAAGGTTGCTAATATATGTGTTTTAAGTCTTATGTACCGGTATATTACACAGCTGACGGCTATTGTAACACATACCATACATTGCTATAAATAAGGTTGCTAATATATGTATTTTAAGTCTTATGTACCGGTATATTACACAGCTGACAGCTATTATAACACATACCATGCATTGCTATAAATAAGGTTGCTAATATATGTGTTTTAAGTCTTATGTACCGATATATTACACAGCTGACAGCTATTATAACACATACCATGCATTGCTATAAATAAGGTTGCTAATATATGTGTTTTAAGTCTTATGTACCGGTATATTACACAGCTGACGGCTATTGTAACACATACCATACATTGCTATAAATGAGATTGCTTGCTGTGTGTGGTGTAGTCTTATGTTTCTAAATTTCTTGTGGATATTTGACAATTTTAGTAAAACATCCCCAGGATTGTCATATTGTTCTAAACTGCTAAGTACATACATGTACATTCGGGTTTTTTTGCAGGAACTAGAATGACTAAGAAACTATGCAATGGTTTGCAGATTTAAAATTATGCTTCGTTAAAATGTATCTTATAAAAGGTTCTGTTTAGCCAAGTTTTTAAAAGGTAAATTATATAACTGAAAGAAATTTTTATCAGTAAATTTGATGTTTAATATCCACTACAACCACATCTGCTTTTTTTTCTAGTGATGTCATATTTTTGATGTGAAAATTTATTATACGCTATTAAGAAATTCACAGAAAAATCCAGCTAAACAATCCTCATAAGCAGAGATGTAGAAATATACAATTTAAATGGAACAGGTAGTTCTTGCATTTCTTATACATGTAGCTATTTCATGCTTGTTTACATTATTCACTGATTTACATCTTGTAAGCTTAAGCTTAGCCATTTTGACACATGTACATGTACATATAAACATTGAACAGTGATGCTTTACAGCCAACCAAACAACAGACCTTAATGTTAGAGGCATTTGATTTCTTTTAGGTTCATGACAAATGCTTGGAATTTTCACAATACATGTAAAAGCCCATCATCAAAGTTAATTGATCAATAATTGATTAGATATGGAAGCCTACAAAATATTTATCAGTGGCCATGGTCATAGAATCCATAAATTCTAACAGTTGCTTTTAAGTCCAGTTGGAAACAATATAGACTTTGATCATTCATTGCATAATGTGCCAGCAGATCAGGGTCTATGTATGTTTACTTCAGAATCTACTGATTACTCATAACAAACTGCATTGATCCAGATCTACTGTCTCAAAATAAATTATATTTGTCTTGCGGCATCTGTAGAGTGCCAGAAACAACTGGGTTTTAACCTGAGAATTGTCAATGACAGCTTATACTACCTGGGTAAATAATTCACTGGATTTGTGACCTTTGCTGGACTAAGCTGATTTTCCAGGAAATATTATGAGGCTAATAAATATAAATTGGTTGTATAGTACTCTTGATGAATAAGACCTTTATCTTTTGATGACAGTGCATGAATTGGCATGCTTTGTATTTCATGGTTAATGTAATTGACCCTAGCATTCACAATGGCATTTAACACTCCCAAATATGGGCATCTCACTTTTGTTTCTTTTTCCTAGGTGCCCTGCTTTATCAGTTTGTAGTATAGCATGACAACTGCAGTATCATGTGGGGCAAGGTGGGCATGACAACTGCAGTATCATGTGGGGCAAGGTGGGCATGAAAACTGCAGTATCATGTGGGGCAAGGTGGGCATGACAACTGCAGTATCATGTGGGGCAAGGTGGGCATGACGACTGCAGTATCATGTGGGGCAAGGTGGGCATGACAACTGCAGTATCATGGGGGGCAAGGTGGGCATGACAACTGCAGTATCATTTGAGCAAGGTGGGCATGACAACTGCAGTATCATGTGGGCAAGGTGGGCATGACAACTGCAGTATCATGTGGGCAAGGTGGGCATGACAACTGCAGTATCATATTGGCAAGGTTGGCATGACAGCTGCAGTATCATAGGGCAAGGTGGGCATGACAACTGCAGTATCATGTGGGGCAAGGTGGGCATGACGACTGCAGTATCATGTGGGGCAAGGTGGGCATGACAACTGCAGTATCATGGGGGGCAAGGTGGGCATGACAACTGCAGTATCATTTGAGCAAGGTGGGCATGACAACTGCAGTATCATGTGGGCAAGGTGGGCATGACAACTGCAGTATCATGTGGGCAAGGTGGGCATGACAACTGCAGTATCATATTGGCAAGGTTGGCATGACAGCTGCAGTATCATAGGGCAAGGTGGGCATGACAACTGCAGTATCATGTGGGGCAAGGTGGGCATGAAAACTGCAGTATCATGTGGGGCAAGGTGGGCATGACAACTGCAGTATCATGAAAGCAAGGTGCAGCTAGCTATATACAGATATCTGCTGATTTGTACAATTTCAACTTACGCAAATGTTAACATATTTAAATCAATTTTTATTTTATTAGATTTTTTAGTGAAGACTAAAACATAATGAAATCATTTTGTCTATAACACCAAAAATGAGGATTTATAAATGGTTAAAATTAATGGTATTAACAATTTTTGAATTATGTTTTTTTTCTTCTTCAATTAAACACACTGAACACAAAGATTTCTAGTTACATGACCACTCTAGGGAATGGAACTGTCATGCGAGTTGGGGGTCAGCTGTAAAATTTCACTTTTAGGTTATTTATTGGTCTGATGGGCAGCTAGTAAAGTTGTTGAAAATGAGATTAGAGGGTGCTCTGTCTGGCAGAAATTATCTGTCAAAAATGTCTAGCTTAAACTTGCATCTTTATAGTCTAGTAGCATCAATAATCTGTCTTTGAACTATTATTATGACATACCATGTTCACATAGTAAGTGTGTGTATGTGATTTGGATTTTTAATGTAGCTTTAACAATTTTCAGTCATATCGCTACAATGTCTGCAGTGTGACAGTTTATAGTGATGTCTAGCACTGGGGCATCATGCCACAGACATGTAGCATGATGTCCCACCTGGTCACATTATCATGACACCAGTACAACCAGTCCTAACACTAACCTGTTAATGCTGAGCACCAAGTGAGGCAGCTGTTAGTACCATTTTTGTAAGTCTTTGGTATGACTCAGCAGGGGATTGAACCCATGACCTCCCGCATCTGAGTTGGATGCTCTAACCACTAGGCCACTGGAGTGGTCCACATATTAAGTACTCATGCCCTTATTTTTACCTGCACCCCACTCCACTGTATAAATTGTATCGGACATTCATATAATTTTCTTTTCAGCTTATTTATCACTCAGTACATACAGGTGAAAGATCTGTTTTATACATAGATGATTATTGAAGTTTTCCCACTGTCACTTTTTCATGTGATAGGATTTTCTTTATGATATATATGTGTGTGTGTGTGTCAGTTAGATGCTTGTTCAAATTTGCCGGAGCATTCTCATTATAAATTCTAAGGATTGGTTATTAGTTGTAGGTATTTAGTACTATTTAGGGTGTTTTTATTCAGGAAGTATTGAGTACTTCCTTATTGGACTATCTTTATGTGCTCATGTAAGAATGGTTGATTCACATTATACAATGACGTACCTGGTACACACAAAGAATGGTTGATTCACATTATACAATGATGTATCTGGTACACACAAAGAATGGTTGATTCACATTATACAATGGTGTACCTGGTACACACAAAGAATGGTTGATTCACATTATACAATGGTGTACCTGGTACACACAAAGAATGGTTGATTCACATTATACAATGGTGTACCCGGTACACGCAATATAAAAAGAGCAGTTTTCCCAACAATATTGGATTGCCTTTGTCTGCTAATAATTCCATAGAAAGGGTGACTGTAATATGATAGTTGTGTACACAGGCAGGCATGACATAAAAACAAAACCTTGTGCCAAGCAGGAATTCTTTTCTGTCAGTGATAGCCTGTCCTCTGTCAGTTTTCTCTGCATGTGTAATTAAGGAAGTCGGAGGGATTATCTGAACTGTGCAAAAGTGCATGATGTCAAAAGAAAATAATTCCTTGAAATAATTGATATTATTTGTTGCTTAAGCTTAGCTTAAGTCGTACTTGGATTTTACAGACACATCGTACACTTTACAGATTTGACCGGGAAAGGGGGGCAACGGAAATAATGCTTTGTGTTTATTTTAATCATAAATGTTAGCTGCGAGGGTTATGTGTAATATATAAGATAAACAGAGTTTAAAACATTGTAGCTATAATTATCTGGTAATCTTAATTGCTTTGTAAAGTAATTGCTAAAATCTCTTTTAAGTACAGTTATCCAGTGATGATATTTATTTTGGTAAAGTATGCCAAAAGCTATTGTAATTACAGTTATCCAGTGATATTTTTTTGGCAAAGTATGCTAAAAGCTATTGTAATTACAGTTATCCAGTGATATTTATTTGGCAAAGTATGCCAAAAGCTATTGAGAGTATAGATACATCAGACTGCACTGTGTCACATGTGCAAAATTACAGTTGACCCCTGAACAATCCTGTTGAGTTATCACAAATGGCTTGTACTCTTTGGTTTGGACTACTGTTGACAAAGTAGGTCATAGTGATCTACATTTCAGGCTTTGGTGATCACAGATGCACCTGGGTTGGTTACCTCTGTGTCTCCTTGGGAGAGGCACTGCTCACATTACCTCTAAAAGAAATAACCAGTGATGTGTTAAAAGTGACGTTAAAATCAGCAAACCATATGAGGGCCTCCAGTGGACAAGTGTAAAGAAGGTACTCGTCTTTACGGCTCATGGGCATCTCACCTCCATCTGTGTGGGTTCAAGTCTTAGTCTCAGCCAAAGTGGGTATGTTAGAAAGCTTGCCAGTAGCTTCCCTTGGGTTGGTGAGTCATCCCAAGATTTCTCCAGATTCTTCTTCACCAGATATACTGGATGCCATGTATAGCTCAGCATGTGCTGAGAAATGGCATTAAATACACAAGAACAACAACAAAGTAAACCATTTAACTCATCCAGTTGGTCTGTTCTAAGATCCATTGTAACAATTTAAAGTGTCATTGAAGCTTTTTTCATTGATATATTATTCATATCTTAGCATTTTGGTTAATTATTATTCATAATACAACAAGATACAATTTTAAATGAATAACTAAATTGTCCTGAATAAGATCCTGCTCAATTTACAAGAAACTATTTGCTTCAAGATACATAATATTATGTGTGACAAAAATTCCTGCAATAATGACTTTAACAGAATGAATTATCAAACTCTTTTTTTGGGATTTTTATTGTTTAATTGTTTACAAGTTGCTAATACCTGTGAATAGAATTACACATTGCACAATGTGTAATTCTAGTCTAAACTCCTACACAACACAATCGCCCACCATCTACTTTTGTACTTCTTCTCTTACCTAGTTCACAACACAAATGACAACCATCTACTTCCTTTCGGTAATTCTAGTCTCAGCAAGTATACAATAAAATTGCCTACCACCTACTTACCTTGTGTAATTCTAGTCTCAGCTAGTACACAGTACAATTGCCAGCCATCTACTTACCTTGTGTGATTCTTGTCTCAGCTAGTACACAATACAGTTGCCAGCATGTACTTACCTTGTGTGATTCTAGTTTCAGCTAGTACACAGTACAATTGCCAACCATCTACTTACCTTGTGTGATTCTAGTCTCAGCTAGTATACAGTACAATTGCCAGCCATCTACTTACCTTGTGTGATTCTTGTCTCAGCTAGTACACAATACAGTTGCCACCATGTACTTATCTTGTGTGATTCTAGTCTCAGCTAGTACACAGTACAATTGCCAGCCATCTACTTACCTTGTGTGATTCTTGTCTCAGCTAGTACACAATACAGTTGCCAGCATGTACTTACCTTGTGTGATTCTAGTCTCAGCTAGTACACAGTACAATTGCCCACCATCTACTTACCTTGTGTAATTCTAGTCTCAGCTAGTACACAATACAATTGCCAACCATCTACTTACCATGTGTGATTCTAGTCTCAGCTAGTACACAGTACAATTGCCCACCATCTATTTACCTTGTGTAATTCTAGTCTCAGCTAGTACACAGTACAATTGCCCACCATCTACTTACCTTGTGTAATTCTAGTCTCAGCTAGTACACAGTACAATTGCCAGACATCTACTTACCTTGTGTGATTCTAGTCTCAGCTAGTACACAGTACAATTGCCAACCATCTACTTACCATGTGTGATTCTAGTCTCAGCTAGTACACAGTACAATTGCCCACCATCTACTTACCTTGTGTAATTCTAGTCTCAGCTAGTACACAGTACAATTGCCAGCCATCTACTTACCTTGTGTGATTCTAGTCTCAGCTAGTACACAGTACAATTGCCAGCCATCTACTTACCTTCTGTAATTCTAGTCTCAGCTAGTACACAGTACAATTGCCAGCCATCTACTTACCTCGTGTGATTCTAGTCTTAGCTAGTACACAGTACAATTGCCAACCATCTACTTACCATGTGTGATTCTAGTCTCAGCTAGTACACAGTACAATTGCCCACCATCTACTTACCTTGTGTGATTCTAGTCTCAGCTAGTACACAGTACAATTGCCAACCATCTTCTAGCCTCAGCTATTATACAATTGCCAACCATCTACTTACCTTGTGTGATTCTTGTCTCAGCTAGTACACAATACAGTTGCCACCATGTACTTACCTTGTGTGATTCTAGTCTCAGCTAGTACACAGTACAATTGTCAACCATCTACTTACCTTGTGTGATTCTTGTCTCTGCTAGTACACAATACAGTTGCCACCATGTACTTACCTTGTGTGATTCTAGTCTCAGCTAGTACACAATACAGTTGCCACCATGTACTTACCTTTTGTAATTCTAGTCTCAGCCAGTACACAATACAATTGCCTGCCATCTACTTACCTTGTGTAATTCTAGTCTCAGCTAGTACACAATACAGTTGCCACCATGTACTTACCTTGTGTGATTCTAGTCTCAGCTAGTACACAATACAGTTGCCACCATGTACTTACCTTTTGTAATTCTAGTCTCAGCCAGTACACAATACAACTGCCTACCATCTACTTACCTTGTGTAATTCTAGTCTCAGCTAGTACACAATGCAATTCCCTAACATCTACTTACCTTGTCTAATTCTAGTCTCATCTAGTTCACAATGCAATTGCCCACCATCTACTTACCTTGTGTAATTCAAGCCTCAGCTAGTACACAATACAGTTGCCTACCATCTACTTACCTTGTATAAATCAAGTTTGAGCTAGAACACAATGCAATTGCCTACCTTCTACTTACCTTGTGTAATTCAAGTCTTAGCTAGTACAAAATACAGTTGCCTACCATCTACGTACCTTGTGTAATTCAAGTCTCAACTAGTTCACAACACAACTGTCTACCATCTACTTACCTTGTGTAATTCAAGTCTCATCTAGTACACAATACAGTTGCCACCATGTACTTACCTTGTGTGATTCTAGTCTCAGCTAGTACACAATACAGTTGCCACCATGTACTTACCTTTTGTAATTCTAGTCTCAGCCAGTACACAATACAACTGCCTACCATCTACTTACCTTGTCTAATTCTAGTCTCATCTAGTTCACAATGCAATTGCCCACTATCTACTTACCTTGTGTAATTCAAGTCTCAGCTAGTATACAATTGCCCACCATCTACTTACCTTGTGCAATTCATTTCTCAGCTAGTTCAGAACACAAATGCCTACCATCTACTTACCTTATGTCAGTGTAGTCTCAGCTAGTACACAATACAATTGCCCACCATCTACTTACCTTGTGTAATTCTAGTCTCAGATAATACACACTACAGTTGCCCACCATCTACTTACCTTGTGTAATTCTAGTTTCAGCTATTATACAGTTGCCCATGATTTACTTACCTTGTGTAATTCTAGTCTCAGCTAGTATACAATTGCCCACCATCAATTTACCTTGATACTTTATTGATCATCATACAGTATATATAATGTCTGTGTAATGTTTGTACAGGTACAATGACGTGTATACTTTGGTTTGATATTTGTTGTCATATTAGACTCATCATTATATGACTTACTGTATGCATTATGTCTCATCATTTTTAGAAAATACAGGCACGGCTCACAGGCACAAGATAACGGCAACCTTTCTAAGATTAGGGACATATATTAGCAATGCTAAATGTAAGGCTGATTAAAAATGTGTTTATTATGATTAAAAGAGTCCATTACTCAACTGTATAGAGCATATTCAATTAAAAAATGTATTCAATTTAAAAATAAATCCATTTAAGTATCCGCAGTTTAGAACTAACCAATCATCTACCCTGTGAATGTATCATCCCTAGTTTTTTATTTCTAAATATGTCATGAGTCACAGACATTAAATTCAGGTCCATGTGATAAAGTGTTTAATTTTGTATTTAAAGTCTTAAGATGTTGTAAAATGGAGAGAAGGTATACATTAACATCACATTATACCATTTCACGTGCATTTATTGCCACCATGCTTGCTTTTTGGGATGAAAGTATTTCACAGTTGTCGGACCAACTCTAGTGTTTCTTGAATTATGCTTGAAAATATGTTGGCTTGTGCCACAGAAGCCATGGGGTCATGTGGGCTAATTGTCTCAAAAAAATGTGGTATTTTAAAAATAATTCATGAGTACATTGTCTTCTCTTTCTTTTTTTCTTACCTTAATTTTCTTTTAAAATCCACTTATTTCTTCCAAATTCCCATTCCAGCTTACTGAAATTGATACCTTACGTGACTTTGATGATGTGTATTATATTGTAGTATTGATTCACATATCACTTTGTTTTCAGGGGAAGCAAAGAAACATAACAAGGACTTCAAGGGACCAATAAAGAACAGGTAATTTAACATTTTTAACATATTCTTTAATTTTTAAAAGAGTAAAATTACCATATATACTCATAACCTGAGTACAACTGCAAACTGCACAGACCCAGATCTGCCATTACATGATGTGCCAATAGATTGGTATCTGTGCAGTTTGTTGGGAGTAATAAGTAAAACAAATTACAGTGACCCTGATGTACCAGTGCATTATGTGATGGCAAATCAGGGTGTGTTCAGCTGGACCTGACTTATAATCTAGTACTGTATATGCAGAATGTTTACAGCTAAAAGATTGATAACTGTGCATCCTCAAACAAGATTGATAACTGTGCATCCTCAAACAAGACTGATAACTGTGCATCCTCAAACAAGACTGATATACTGTGCATCCCCAAACAAAATTGATAGCTGCATCTTCCAATGGGCATCCTCAAACAAGATTGATAGCTGCATCCTCAAACAAGACTGATAACTGGGCATCCTCAAACAAGACTAATAACTCTATCCTCATAGACCAATAATAAACTGTGCATCCTCAAACAAGATTTATAACTGCATCTTCCTCAAACAAAACTGATCACTGGCCATCCTCCACCAACATTGATAACAGCATCCTCCAACAACATTGATAACAGCATCCTCCAACAACATTGATAACAGCATCCTCAAACAACTTTGATAACTGTGCATCCTCAAACAACATTGATAACTGTGCATTCTCAAACAGCATTGATAACTGTGCTTCCCCAAACAAGATTGATAATTGTGCATCATCAAATGGATTTAATAACTGCATTTTCAAACAAGATTGATAACTTTAACATCCTCAAATAAGATTGATAACAGCGTCCTCCAACAAGAATATTTCATTCATGTGAGTCAGTTTATATAATCTATGAATAAGGAGAAGTTTGCAGACATCAGTTACATCACATGATCTTGAAAAGTTCCCTGCTATTCAGAGGAACTATACAAGTGTAATATGATATAGGCTAGTTTAAAGTTCCTTGCCATAATGCTGTTCACAGGAACCATATGAGTATAATGTTATGTATATCTATAATGTGTGCTTAATCTTTATCCATGATTGTAATTGGAGCTAATTGCCATTTGTAAAAAGACATGTTTGCATAGCTAATTTATGTCCATGTGTGTAAATTATAAGTTGGTTACTGTTCTATAAGAATTCAAGGTTTAATCTTAATTACAAAACTTAGAGGGGACCTGGGTGGCCAAGTGGTCTAAAATGCTCACATTTACCAATCACTATTATGCTATTAATTGATGCCCCCTAAAAATAGAATAGTATCATATGTTATGCATTAAACTTCTGGAGGTTAAAACAGGATGCCACCAGATTACAGCATCCTATTGAAATATCATCCCACCAGATTACATCATCCTGTTAAAACATTATGCCACCAGATTACATCATCCTGTTCAAAACATGCCACCAGATTACATCATCCTATTAAAATATCATCCCACCAGGGGGCCCCAAGTGGCCGAGTGGTCTAAAGCGCTCTCCATTACAGATCACTGTCATCTCACCTCTGTCTGCGTAGGTTCGAGTCTCGGATTCGGCCAATGTGGGTATGTGAGAAAGCTTGCCAGTAGCTTCTCGTGGGTCGGTGGTTCTTTCTGGGGATTTCCCGGGTTCTTCCTCCACCATTAATACTGGCCGCCATGTATAGCCTATCGTGTGCTGAAAAAATGGCGTTAAACCCAATAACAACAACATCATCCCACCAGATTACAGCATCCTGTTAAAACATTATGCCACCAGATTACATCATCCTGTTCAAAACATGCCACCAGATTACAGCATCCTGTTAAAACATTATGCCACCAGATTACATCATCCTATTAAAATATCATCCCACCAGATTACAACATCCTGTTCAAAACATTATGCCACCAGATTACATCATCCTATTAAAACATTATGCCACCAGATTCCACCATCCTGTTAAAACATTATACCACCAGATTACATCATCCTATTAAAATATCATCCCACCAGATTACATCATCCTGTTAAAACATTATGCCACCAGATTACATCATCCTGTTCAAAACATTATGCCACCAGATTACAACATCCTGTTCAAAACATTATGCCACCAGATTACAGCATCCTGTTAAAATATTATCACACCAGATTACATCATCCTGTTAAAACGTTATGTCACCAGATTACATCATCATGCTAAAAGAGGATACCACCTATGCAGGGCAGATAACAGCATCATGCGAAAAGAGAATACCACCTATGTAGGGCAGATAACAGCATCATGCAAAAAGAGGATGCCAGCTATGTAGGGTAGATAACAGCATCATGCGAAAAGAGGATACAACCTATGTAGGGCAGATAACAGCATGCAAAAAGAGGATACCACCTATGTAGGGCAGATTACAGCATCATGCTTAAAGAGAATGCCACCTATATAGGGCAGATTACAGCATCATGCTACAAATGTTTCCCAATTTTTCATTTACATTATATTTTCAGATCATGCACAGATGTGATTTGCTGTATTCTATTCCTGATATTTGTGGCTGGCATGGTGGCATGCTCCATTGTGGGTAAGTATATTACTGTACTTTCCTGTGTATAACAGAGGACAGTTAATGATAAAGGTCATTAGAAAACTTCAAGCAGTGATGTTAGCTAACAATTTGAATGTACTTGAATTTTTGCTTAAGGATCAAAATGTCAGTGCCTATAGGTCTATTGCCTAAAGATCAAAATGTCTTGGTGCATATAGGCCTGTTGCCTAAAGATCAAAATGTGTTGGTGCATATAGACCTATTGCTTAAAGATCAAAATATATTATTGCGCATATATGTCTATTGCCTAAATTATTAAAGTGTGCAGTGCTTATAGGCCTATTGCTTAAAGATCAAAATGGGTTGTGCTTATAGGTCTATAAAAAAGATTAAAATGTGTCAGTGCATATAGGCCTGTTGTGAAAGATCAAAATGTGTTGTGCCTATAGGCCTATTACTAAAAGATTAAAACGTGTCAGTGCTTACATGCCTATTGCCTAAAGATCAAAATGTGTTAGCGCATATAGGTCTATTGCCAAAAGATCAAAATGTGTAAGGGCATATAGGGCAATTGCCAAAATGTGTTGGTGTATATATGCCTTTTGCCTAAAGATCAAAATGTGTCTGTTTTATATTGGCATATTGCCAAAAGATAAAGTGTGTCATAGCTCTAGACAAGCACATTAGCTTTCTATGTTATGCTTACAAATGGCTTACACTGCATAAATTAAATGTTGAATATCTTTAAATTATACAAAACAGTTTAATTTTAAGATTTTAGTCCAGGGCTCTATATTGCTCTTATAAGAACAATAATAATAATATTAATAAAAAAAATAATTCCATATTCATTAGTTAACATATAATAAGAAAATAAAAATGCATTTGTATATAAAGACGTATATGTACACATTTACATGGAAGCTACCACAAGACACCTAATATTAAACTGGTATGTTTCTTTCAGGGAATTATTTTTCCATGAAAGGATTGTGTAGTTTGATCCTGTATTGTTTGCTTCATAAAATCGAGTACATTAAATCAATGCTAATGGTACAAGTTTCAGAATGTTTCATGCACATTTGATGGGGCCCAAAGTGGCCAAATGGTTTAAAGCGCTCACTGTTCTTGATCACTGCCATCTCACCTGTCAATCTGGGTTTAAGTCTCAGGCTTGGCTAATGTGGGTATATGAGAAAGTTTGCCAGTAGCTTCTCGTGGGCAGTTCTTATTGGGATTTGTCTTGGTTCTTCCTCCACCGGTTGTAGTGACTGTCATGTTTAGCCTATCTTGTGCTGAAAAATGGCATTAAATTCCATAATAACAACAAAAAATTCATTTGAAATGATAGTGCAGTCACACATATGAAATGGTCTATTGATATATAACTCGGTCTCCTAATACAGCATGGTCACTGATATAACTTAATTGGTCCTCTGATATAACATAGTCTCCAATATAACTTGGTGATGGTCCCTGTGTATATCATGGTCTTTGATATAACTTGGTCCACTGATATAACATAGTCTTTGATATTGCTTGGTGATTTGATAATATTAACATGGTCTCTTACCAGTATAAAACTCAGTTCTCAGATTCAAATTAGTCCCTTGATATGACATGATCTCTGATATAAAATTGTTCCTCTGATATACTATAACATGGTTTTCAGTATAACTTGGTCCTCTGATATAACATTGGTGGCCTTATATAACATCATGGGTGTCTCATATATCTCTGCCCCCTGAGTGGGTATGTTTACAGGTACCATTATACTGGTTGAATTATATTTTTCCAGAAAACGTACTCCCAAGTGAGGCAACTCAGGTTTTTTCATCACAGTGTAAGCACACTCAATCAAATAAAGTCATATAGTTCAGTGCACATTGTATTTTAGTCTGAGTCCTTAAGAAATTTAAAACATTCCAAAAGGCCATTATCATGATTAACACTTTGATCATTATGAATCAGTCTTGTTTCATTCAGTTTTAGCTGAATCACAAAATACACCATCATATTTTAAAATATGAAACGAGTTCCAGTCCAGGGATTCAAATGCCCTCTTTTTTCATTTCCTATCTAATGCTTTGGTCTTTGCTCTTACATTGCTTTTTTAAAACTAACTTTCAAAGAACAGTATACTGATATACATGTACCAGTGATCTGGTTAAACTTACCTGCCAGTGTTGGGCAATTTTTGAGACTCACTGTTTTGTGGTGCCATTAGGAGAGTCAGTTGACAGGACATCATACAATGAGAATAAGTTATCTACTCACTAAGAGTTATATAAAACAAATGAATGGATATTTAAATTTGAATAAAATAAAACAAAATATTTATCTTGAGAGCGTTTAATACACTTTTAAAAACAAAATATACCACTTCCTCGATAACTTGCAAACCTGCTTATAACGCGGGGTCAGGCATGGCTCCCATTTTTTATACCAGAAAATACCCCAAAAATTGATTCCTATTTGTTGAACTTGAAGAAAATCGTGATCAAAATTGGTAACAGAAACTTTGATGTATCGCTTGTTTTATCATCGAAAACGGTAGATAGGACCTGGAAATTTTAATCAGTACTTTGAAATATCAAAATTTAAAAATAGGTCCTAACATTTTTTACATTTTCTTTCCAAATGACATTCCTAGTACACCGCAATTAACGATATTTAAGGAAATCTCATCAATGAAAATGTCACTTATGCCGAGTGGAGGCAGTACTTTAATAAATAAATACAAATTAAATAATTTTTTTATCAATTGAAATTTGTATTCTAGTTCTATATTTTAGTTCCTTTTTAGTGTAATCGTCTTAAATGCAATGTGTCCTCTTGTAATTAAACATAAAATGCATCTCTCTACCATAATAGCTATGTCCGCAAGCATTTATCTGAGAACCCAATTAAGTGCCAACTGTGTTTTGATAACTGAGTTCCAGACATATCTGTTGTATTGTTGCACTGAATTAAAAGCTGTCCTCCTTTGTATTACCACGTTAATTATCTTTTAAATAAAATTAAGGAGGTGGAATAAAAGAAAAGTTAAAAGGCATGAAAATCCTACAAACATTAAATCTAGTGGCTATGTTCATATGTCGGGTGAACTCACTTCATATGGTTAATTGAACACATATAAATGTTATTCTGTATGTAACATAAACTACCTTAAATTAACCAACTCTTTCGTAACTGTGATCAAAGATAACAAGGCAGCCAAGTGAAATGAATGCTTCGTAAAACAAAGAGCTTGATTTCACAGATACGGATCATTGTGGGCAAGCGAGTTTCAGAGAATTCTTGAAATGGCACTTATAGATATCCTCAAGGATGATAAGAAGTTTCATTATTAAATGTTGCATGTTTTTTTTAAAAAAAGAAATCTTGTTTGGTGGTGTATCAACAGTTACTCTAGTTCCCTGCTCTGTGGACTCCCGACTTGGCAGGATAATATTTAACACCACTATGGGAAGCAGATTCATCGAGATTAAAACAGAAAGCAGTGATTTATACACATATTTTTTCACATACACATTATGGTTGTTTAAACCAGTTGGAACAACTTTCATATGTTGGACATTTTGGAAAAAAACGGTTTTTAAACAGAATAACAAACACCTTCATTAGAAAAAGCACGTTATTAAAAATTATTATTGATGTAATCCACCCCCCACCCCCCAGTTTTCTTGATGTCAAACAGATTTTTTTCTTCATTTTTTGGAGGTCCCTCTGTAACTTGTGCCTCGCTTATAGTGCGGTCTATGTTTGTGGACCCAGTTGTGCACGAGTTATCGAGAGAGCAGTGCAGTTTGTCAACTTAGTACTGTCATATGTCATCACACACATCCACATATACACATGGAGAGTGTGAAGGTAATGCAGGTATCATTAGATTTCATATTTGCACCAATGAAAGCTGAAGAAAAACATTTTGAAGCTCTCATCCCTGGGACTATCACATATACTCGCTTATAAGGCAAGTCCAACTGCAATCTGCATTGACCCATATGTGCAGCACATGATGCACTGACAGATCTGGGTCTGTGTAGTTTTTTAGTAACAATCATTAGAACAAACAAGATAGATCCTAGTCTGCATTGCATTATGCTACAGCAGATCTTTATTGTTTTGCATTTGACTTATAACCGAGTATAGTTGGTACTTAGTTGCAACAGGATTTCATCACTGTACTGAACTCTACACCTTTCCTTTACACTATTCACTACAAAACACCGAGGACAAACTTGATACCAAACCTTGAGTGAAGACATGGAATGCAAAACACTTCTAATACATGGCCACTTAGTTAAACATATAAGAGGGAAAGATTGTTAGTTGAGAAATTATAGTTTTACACATAACCCATGATTTCTTCATAGTTTTCTGATGCTTTTATGTTAATGTGGGCAAGTTTTGCTTTCATGTTAATGTGGGCAAGTTTTGCTTTTATGTTAATGTGGGCAAGATTTACTTTCATGTTAATGTGGGCAAGATTTACTTTCATGTTAATGTGGGCAAGTTTTGCTTTCAACTAGCTCTTATGCATTATTTTAGTTACATATGTGGGGAAATTAAGAGCCAGAAAATGTTAAATGTAGTGAATTTTCATCTGGTCAAATGGTATTATGTTCTGCCCAGGTCACTGGTATTTGCATCTGGTCAAATGGCGATATGTTCTGCCCCGGAGGTCACAGATATTTTTTCCATTGCCTAAGTACGTTTTCATAACAATCGGTGCATCAAAGGTAATATGTTTTCTTTGAAATTTCAGCAAACTATTTTATCTGGGCACATTTAAAAAAAAGAAATTTTCTCTCGTTTGGTTGATTGGAATAAATGTTCCTCTCTGCCTATTGAATAGACCAACAAGTAAGCTGATGTGGAGTTTTATTGCGGGGGGGGGGGGGGACATTTGTGGTAGCAGAGTGATGCTTCCTTCCACATATGCGTCAGAAATTTACAAAACTCAATGGACGATAGAGACGCGAGTGTTATGGTCTGATGACAGGGATTACCACACAAAATGTAAGTGTTCTAATTTTGAGTGAAAAGAAGAGGAATTTTACTTAATATCCACATACAAATGTCAGACTATGTAAATATGTTAATTACTAGTGAGCGGCCGAAAATCTGACGAGATAGATTATGAGGTAATGATCTAGATCTGTCCCAACTACCGTGTTATAGCAGGGTCACACTGTAGTTGTACCATGTTCTGTCCATAAAAATCCAGAACTGTGTACAGTTGATATTGCTGTTCTCTCCATACCGAATCCAGTACTGTGTACAGTTGATATTGATGTTTTCTCTATACCGAATCCAGTACTGTGTACAGTTGATATTGATGTTCTCTCCATATCGAATCCAGTACTGTGTACAGTTGATATTAATGTTAACGTCATCCAATCAAAATGCTGTGACTGTTGCTGACACTATCGTGTGCTTTAAAAAAACGTCTCACAGGTAAAGTGGTGATGGCTAAATACAGTGAACAGAAACCAAAATTACAAACTTCCTTTTGAGGCAAAGGTTCTAAGCTTCATAGCTGATATCAATCTCAACTGGCACCGAAAAAAATGACAAAGGTGATACACCAACCCCCATCATTTGAAAAACAAGTCATAATGAAAATCTTACATGAAAATGTTTTATTCTTGAAAATGTGGTTCATGGCACTTACCTTTAATACACAGGGCAGTTTGTTTTAAGCTACAATGCCTGAATTGTGATCCCAGCAGGAGATGGAGTGCATGGATGGAGTGGGGGGGGGGCGAGTAACGTTATGCGATAATTTTATATCTGACATAAATAAAGAATGCAGTGGCATGCCATATTTATGATGCTGTTGTTAAAATATTTGAATTATTGTATAGGTTATGTACAAGGGGATCCAGTCAGGCTGCTTTACCCAACAAACTCAGATGGACAGATATGTGGTGTAGGAACTCAGGCGTGAGTACCAACTTATCTAGTTTTAATAATCAAAAATAAATTGTACCCACTCATAATAATTGATCAAAAGATGGTGAGATAAACATTCTAATGGGACATCAATAAAACTCTTTTCCAGGTTGTTTAATTTACAGTCTGATGAACTGTCCGATGTATACAAGAACATGTTACACAGAATATCCAGATAAATTCAGTATGTGGTCATAGAATGCCTTTGATCATTATCTTTCATTTTCAGTTTAACAGCAAACAAAATTTTATATAATGTAATGGAAGAACAAAATTTCCAACTAAAAAGCCATGAATTCTCCTAAATTCTGCTAAATGACAAATTATATACCTAATAAATATTCACAAAATGTTAACATCAGCCAGGAGATATTGTCCATAATGTCCATATTGTCCAGATCATGGTCTATTCTCTATGGATCAAGTACTCTCTGGATCATGGTCCATAATATCTAGATCATGGTCCATATTGTCTAGTTCATGGTCCATATTGTCTAGTTCATGGTCATACTATCTAGATCATGGTCACTACTGTCTGGATCATAGTCACTACTGTATAGATCATGGTCCATGCTATCTAGATCATGGTCCATACTATCTAGATTATGGTCACTATTGTCTAGATCTTGGTCCATACTATCTAGATCATGGTCACTACTGTCTAGATCATGGTCACTACTGTCTGGATCATGGTCCATACTATCTAGATCATGGTCACTATTGTCTGGATCATGGTCCATACTATCTTGATCAAGGTCACTATTGTCTAGATCATGGTCACTACTGTCTATATCATGGTCCACACTATCTAGATCATGGTCCATACTATCTAGATCATGGTCATTATTGTCTAGATCTTGGTCCAAACTATCTAGATCATGGTCACTATTGTCTAGATCATGGTCACTACTGTCTAGATCATGGTCACTACTGTATGGATCATGGTCCATACTATCTAGATCATGGTCACTATTGTCTGGATCATGGTCCATACTATCTTGATCAAGGTCACTATTGTCTAGATCATGGTCACTACTGTCTAGATCATGGTCCACACTATCTAGATCATGGTCCATACTATCTAGATCATGGTCTATACTATCTAGATCATGGTCATTATTGTCTAGATCTTGGTCCAAACTATCTAGATCATGGTCACTATTGTCTAGATCATGGTCACTACTGTCTAGATCATGGTCACTACTGTCTGGATCATGGTCACTACTGTCTAGATCATGGTTCATACTATCTAAATCATGGTCCATACTATATAGATCATGGTCCATACTATCTAGATCATGGTCCATACTATCTAGATCATAGTCAATATTGTCTAGATCTTGGTCCATACTCTCTAGTTCATGGTCACTACTGTCTAGATCATGGTCACTACTGTCTAGATCATGGTCACTACTGTATGGATCATGGTCACTACTGTCTAGATCATGGTTCATACTATCTAGATCATGGTCCCTGCTATCTAGATCATGGTTGCTATTGTCTAGATCTTGGTCCATACTATCTAGATCATGGTCACTACTGTCTAGATCATGGTACTTACTATCTAGATCATGTTCTATATTGTCTAGATCTTGGTCAATATTGTCTAGATTATGGTCTGTTTTGTATAGATCATGGAACAGCTCCAGTACATCTCACATGTCTTTTCGGAACCCCACTCAATTGTGTTGGAGGACTTAATCCCCTCCATTTCTGCTCCAGTATACATTCCATGATGGAGCAATAAAATACATACAAATCACCACTGTGCCTTGGCTGGCATGCTGATGGCATCTCTGCTGTGGAGCAGCTGATTGACATTTGAACAGCCAATCAATGAAGACCACCCATGGAAAGACCTAGACATCATGAGTAATTTACAATCTTATACCATTTCAGCTGTCAGTGATATTTATTTCGATCAAGATATGGACAATAGAAATTCATTTTAAAAGTCTTGTATATTTTGTATATTTAGAAAATTACACAGACTTGATGAGACCTTGTTGAGCTACTATTGAACTGTAAATTTATCCTACTGTTTAAACATGGAAAGTAATCCTCTAGGACCATTAAATTCCAAATAACAGCAGCTTCTGTTTTAAAAAACACAAGCAACAAAAAAGAAAACACTAAATTTACACTTAAATGTGAGCCACATGTTTAGTCCTTAGGCAGTAATCGGCCAAGTTCTGAAGGCATATATACTGCAAGGGACTGGCCATTTAATTTTATGGAGCTAAATTATTATTTCTTCTTCGAATATGTTCCCCAGTCACATTACATTAGGAATATTACCCTGCTACCTTGTGAATCCAGCCCTACTAAAAGATGAAGATTTGTCATAATCGGTCAATATCAATAGACAAAGGGCAGTAACTCTTGCCCATTTCCTCCCTTTGATACCACCAGGTTTTACCAGGTTCAGCTTTGCTGCTGTACAGACTACATGTATAATTTATCTTTCAACAATCCTGACATTTTTGTGGTCCTATGGGCCCATCCATCATTTATTTTGGATTTATTGTGCAGATTTATCAATCTACTACAGGTTGTATGCATTATTTTACAATTTCTAGCAATGTTTGAGCAATTTGTCACTTGTCGGGACTTCATCTTGTAAGACCATCATCCTACCACACTATCATTGACCTTCTACAATGATGAATTAGCATACCTTTAGATTAATTCACTTACTCTGTCCATTACAGAGCTCTTATTAGCAAAATCTGCAGTGCTGCATGATAATTATGCTTAGTTTATTCATAGTTTGTACTGGTTTGATAGAAGTATGGTTTTTTATTAAATAAGCATTGTGTTTATAACAGGGCCATATGTTTCTGATAAGACACTTTCACTGACCTGTTCATGACAACAGTGTTTTAGCAGCCTAGTAATTTCAGCACATTGCTAGTTTCGGCTTTTAGTAGAACGTCAATTTAAATGATTTATATGCAGCTTCGGAGCATGGATGTTGTGATGGTATACAGGTGGGCAGCACAATTGCCTTTGGGTTCATATGTTTCCGGTCTTATTCCCTGTTGGAGCAAAAACTGTTCTTATTCAGCTGGAATATAAAAATCACGTTAATTATATGATTATATATATGAACTATGGAAAACGTAAACTGACAGTTTAATTTAATTCCTTTTACTTCAGGGGTAGACCCAACTTGATGTACTTTGATCTGTTGAAGTGTACCTCAGTGGCGACTGTTATTAATGGATGCCCAACTCCATCGGTGGGTAGAAATCACTGTTGAAATGACAAGCAATAGTTAAGCTTTTTTGAAAAAGTTGTAGAAGCCAAATTCTATAATTAGTTGTTAAAGAGAATCAGTTTTTTTACTCTTTTATTTAATAAAGGCGGGGACATTGAAAATTAATTTTGTTAAGAATATTTGTTTTAATGGATATATGCACATTTAGAATAGAGTTTAATTTGACTACTTCACTATTTTTTAGATCAACTTAAAGGGAAAATCTATGCTGCATTTTATTTATTACATATTTTTCTTGAATGTCACTATGCTTAGCTTTAGTATACTTAGCACCGCAGTGAACACAGCCTGTCCTCGTAATAAAGAAAAACCTCAGATGCTTCCATATCATAATTTTTTTATACATCTTACAGCATCACCAGATATAGAATACGACAGAGTTATGTTTATGTCTTTGCGTATGCTTCTCAATCCATTTAAAATGTTCTGTTTTATATTTATCCTGGTCTCAAAATAACCTGTAGGTATATAGATCCAGCCAGTATGTGTTTTTAAATTGAATTTTTGGCTGTTTAACATAGTGAGGCTAACTGATTGGGTTGAAAATTATTAATGAATTTAATTTTCAAATGTAAGCTGGATTTTTTAAGTAGCTTAATCGAAGGCATGTTGTCCGATAGGGAGCTTCAATGTTCTGAGTGAACAACTAATCAACCAAAACAAAAAAATATGCTGAAGTTAAAGTGAACTCAAAAAGGCTGATAATAACATTAGCATTAATACTTTCCAAAATAGCAATCCTTAACACAGTAATTTGTATTTATAGTTCTGTTCCTACACATAACATGTTGGTACATTTACTAAAACTGACCAGGGAAATGTAATCTAAACTTGTCTTCCAATATCTTTGCAGGATACTAATTGGAAAATGTCACGTATTTTGTTATTTTTTTGGTATTTATATTTTTTATCTAATGCTTTTGACACAGTGATTACTCTAGTCCATACATATTGACAGGAATTAAATAGACTATAACATACTCCGTTACCTGAGCTGTATTGGGTAAAAGACCTTATTTCATTTCTTAAGTCTTGAGACATATGACCAAAGTGAAAAAATGTTTCACCATAAGCTCTGGGACAGGAAAAAAATAAATTATTTTATCGTGTCCCAACATATGCGGTAAATACGGTACCTTAAAGGAGACCAGAAACCAATGGAAATATAGAATAATAATAAAAGTACTATAGCAGAAAACCTTATTCTGAAGTATCATCTGCGACCGTAATGCCAATATTTAAATATTGGCCTATCTTCTAGGAGCTGAATTTCCGTGACCTCGTATGCAAAATTTCCACGCCTATTCGGTTACTTTCGGGATGTGACATCATAGTAGCGACTCCAGCAGCCCAAGTGGGAGTTGCCAGAGTAAAAGACAATACCGTTTACCGTTGCTTACGGGTGTAATAGAACATTAAGAAAAGCCTGTGGACATAATTTTTTTTCTTTTCCGAAAGATAAAGGCATAATGAAAGAATGGGTACATTATTACAAACGAGTCGATTTCAAAGCAACACCATACAGCACTATGTGCTCATTACATTTCTCAAAGGAATGTTACGAGAGGGATCATGAAAAAATGGCAGCTCAAAGATACGCAAATGCTAGGCCTAGACTAAAAGTTGGCGCTGTTCCAGACATACCTTTGGACATTTTAAATCCTGGGAAAAGTGTTAAACGTGTGAGTTACAAAAATAGGCAGAAGGACGAGTAAGTGACCACAGTGGCGTCACTTGGGTTGGTGTCACCCAGTGCGGTAGCTCATGGTGTCACCCCATGGTCCTCCTTCCGTATCAGACCATACAAAATCCTTAGTAATGTCATTTTGGTGTCACCCCCTCTGATGGTGTCACCCGGTGCAGTCTTCACCCCCACCCCCCACCCCCCGGGTCCCCTTAGCGACGCCACTGCTGTGCCTGCTAGTCATGTATTTAACTATGATCGGTTATCCGCTTATGAAATCCGACTAGACCGAGCAGTGTGTGCACTGTAAAATTTGCAATTTTTCATTTTGGTGTCACCCCTCTGAGATGGTGTCACACGGTGCGGTCCGCACCCCCCTAGCGATGCCACTGAGTGACCACAAAATGCAATAATCAATCCACATATCTTTTATCTAAAACAGCAGTGCCAAAAACAAATCTGAGTAAATTTATTTTCAAGATGTTGACATACATACCTTAACACGGCACAATCTAAATCAAATCACCACTTTCCTAGGTGAAATTTAGATTTGATTTTAATCAAATGGAAGCTTTGCTAAATATAAGATTCTAAACCTGTCGTGTTTCGAGAAAACACAATTTTCAGTAATCTTTTAAAAATTAAATTTTAAAAAAATGTATTGTATAAATGTAGTATGCATAAACGGTAATCTGTTATAATTGGAACTGATATAAAACTATTCCTTGGGCATTTTAAAAAGCAGCAATTAAAAAAAATAGACGTCAAAGTTTCACATTAACTGTCTGACAATAGAACGGGGGGAGGGGGGACTATTGACCCCCCCCCCCACTTGCCCCAATGTGCGACCGCCCATTTGACGTGCCTTTTCTCCCTGTGATACGCCTTATTATTCCCCCATGACAAGCCCCATTTGCATATTCTGGTCAGTTCTGGCTAAATTGCAAAATAGCTAAAGTTTTGATTTAAGTACGCGAACAATAAAGCCGGTGTGACTAATGAACATAATACTTATCCTTGCATTTATCTTGTGAAAAGGACTGCCCTTTGGACATACTTCAAAGAAACCATGTTCGACAGTGTGTGTATGTGTAAGCACCAGCAATTGATTGCCAAATAAACGATGCCTATTTTGTTGTTACTTACGATGCCATGGACTTCAGGTTTAAGTCTTAATGCATGTAACACTGTTTGCTGAATAAAAATTTATTCAGAATTAGTTCTTTAGGGGCACATATACTGCATGGTATATTTTGTTTTATTCCTTATTTAATCATGGTAATTAAACTTTTCATATACGGTAGAGGAATGTCAGGTGTTAACTGGCCGAGTTTCTTTGGCGGAAATGGAGATGCGATTTTGTTTGCAGAGAAAATTTCAAAGTGATCATTCATTTAAGCTAATTGGTGACAATTTTATTCTTTTAATTTTTTTTATATACTATAGTACTGTTGTAGTTGTTTAAAAACATCTGAAATTTACTTGAATAATGTTTAATCTTCACGTTCTATTTACTGAAGAAGAAAAAAAGAAAAAAAAACTGTTGTATGATATTAATTATTTTGTCCAGTGCTGGGTTTAGACGTGTGTGCGTGTGATTTGAATTTGTAACGTAGCTTTAAAATTTTTTCAGTCATATCGCTACGATGTGTGGCAGTTTAGACTGTTGATTGCATACGTTATATTTATAAATGGTTTGGGGTTAGGTTTTTTTCTTCTGACAAATGAAAATTGACAGACATAATGTAATAATCGGGACTGCGCTGCGCAAAATTGAGAGATATTACGAGATCGGGAGGTAGATGAGGAAATACCCCCCAAATCGGGAGGTTTTTCTCCCGGTTTGAGAGTTGACAGGTATGAACTGTCCGGGCTTGTGGAATTTCATTCAGGACTTTTAGTTTATTTAAGTCACCAGCCTGGGGCCTGTGCCTAACAAATTTCTTTTAGCACTTACCAGTACAGTACATAAACTATTATAACAGACTGCAGATTCAACTTTTGAATGTGCAACCCAAATGTGGTCTCCTGTCTGCCTCGCTCGCCAATGTTTATGTTTGTATTCGAGGACTGGCTAGTATAGCGTCACGGTACCACATGATCTGTCGTCTCATCAAAACTCGGAAAAACTCAGCAATTTACGGAATCGTGGTATCTTCCACGCAATATAATCACTACCAGCTTACGATATTTCATTTATAAACATTGCAGTCGAATTAAAATCTGTAGAGAATTACATACGTAAAAGGAAAATTTTGATTTCTAGTCTCCTTTAAAAGACCACACTGAGTCCATGAAGCTTCACTGTATATTACAAATAGATATCAGGTACAGTGATTTAAAATGAGAAATGAATTAAAAACCCGAGTTTATTTTCCGAATAAAAAAGTTTTTGCCAATTTTATGGATTAATTTATTATATTGTTTCACAATAGATGTCAGTGTTATTGTAACAGACAAACCATAGTCACAGAAATGATGTGCCTCAAATGAGAAGATTAACACTGGTTGAATTCTGAATTACAATTCAGCCATTAATACAGAACTTAATAAATGAAGATCAACAATATTGTGTAAGTATATTAATCATACTTGTTCTGCTGCAGTTTGGTACTTTGCTGAGCTGTACTTTGCAGTGTGATACTTTGCTGAGGTGTACTTTGCATTGTGGTACTTTGCATTGCATTACTTGGCAATGTGGTACTTTGCTGAGCTGTACTTTGCAGTGTGGTACTTTGCTGAGCTGTACTTTGCAGTGTGATACTTTGCATTGCAGTACTTTACAGTGTGGTACTATGCATTGCATTACTTGGCAGTGTGGTACTTTGCATTGCATTACTTGGCAGTGTGGTACCTTTGCATTGCATTACTTGGCAGTGTGGTACTTTACATTGCAGTACTTGGCAGTGTGGTACTTTGTAGTGCAGTACTTTACAGTGGTACTTTGCATTGTAATACTTGGCAGTGCAGTACTTGGCAGTGTGGAACTCTGCAAAGTGGTACTTTGCGGTGCATTACTTACCAGTGTGTTTCTTTGCAGTGCTGTACTTTGCAGTGGTACTCTGCAGCATAGTACTTGGCAGTGTGGTACTTTGCAGTGCTATACTTTGCATGGCTTGAATGTAAAAGTGTTAAAAATACTAGTTATCCATTTTAGGTACAGGCATTTCTAAAAAGGAGTCACAACAGAAAGTTATAATCATATGAAATTAAATGAGCTTATTAACATAAGTAACTAAAGAACAAGACTACCAAGTTTGTAAGGATTATTAATGCTTTAATATGGCTAGTTAACGATGTAGTTACAATGGGATGGATTAAGTAATTCACAAAAAATAAATGTGACCTGTGCAGGAAGCTTTACTACCTTTCATTATATCTATCTAGAAAATGGTTTCTTTTTTGTTCTTCCTTAAAATGTGCACACCTTCCTGAAAATTAGGCAAACAAATGTGTGTTATATGCACCAAAATATGGTATCGATGGAGTGGTGTTTCTGTGTGATATATATGTTACTCATAATGGCATGTGCTGTGTCACAGTTTGTGGAATCAATTGTTTAGGTTAAGAGGGGAGGGCATGAAATTATTATGCAAGTAAAAGTTTTATAATGATGACCTTAATTTACAGTATTATAACAACAATTTCAGGTATGTGTGCAGCAGTGTAAAACAGAATACTTTGTATTCACCTCAGTTTGGGTAACTGCAGACTTTGGTAAGATGCTGTGTAAAGATGGAGTAGAAGTCAAAAGTACAATGGTAAGAACAAGCTAATGCAAAAAAATGGATACATATCAATTTTTTAAAAAATGATTTATGTGTTGCATGTTTCATGATTGATGGCAAGTTATAAAAAAATTACAAGGGTACCAACCAAATTTATACACTGGGCTTCTATTTGCTGCAGAAAAAAATCTGGAAAGAGAATATAAGATTTCCAAATTTTAGAGTCTTCATTATTGGAAGATATTGGAATTTCATGAAAATTTCATGGAATCTTAAATTGCTAACTCTTGTAAGATAATATCCCTGAGAGTGAGTTGTATTTGAAGTAAGACTTTAATGATATAATGCTCACTGACTGATATTGTTATGTCAGAATTCTCATGGGACCACTGGTTTTGTGGGTTTTTTTAATTTTTCATGATCTTGCTGCTTTGTCATAAAGCTTACTCAGCACTTTAAGGAACAGTTTGTTACTCCAGGCATGGAAATCGTATCATAATAGTACTAATGTAGCATTTTGATTAGTCTGAATGTTTTAGAGTCAAATTTGGAGACGAGTAAATTTTTATTATGGATGGGTTTTGTTATAAATTGGATATCTGTAAGCAAGTCAGATAGCTGTAGGCAAATCAAATGCTGGATTCCATTCAACTGTAAATTCAACATAGTCATGCTGGATTCCATTCAACTGTAAATTCAACTTAGTCATGCTGGATTCCATTCAACTGTAAATTCAACTTAGTCATGCTGGATTCCATTCAACTGTAAATTCAACTTAGTCATGCTGGATTCCATTCAACTGTAAATTCAACTTAGTCATGCTGGATTCCATTCAACTGTAAATTCAACTTAGTCATGCTGGATTCCATTCAACTGTAAATTCAGCTTATTCATGCTGGATTCCATTCAGCTGTAAATTCAACTTAGTCATGCTGGATTCCATTCAACTGTAAATTTAACTTAGTCATAATGGATTCCATCCAACTGTAAATTTAACTTAGTCATGCTGGATTCCATTCAGCTGTAAATTCAACTTAGTCATGCTGGATTCCATTTGACTTAGGAAACACTATTATCTGAGCCTGACAAATACTTGAACTGAAATTCGTACAGGAGGTCATGATTATTGACCTCTTGATGTACTTGATATGTACGTGCAGCAGGTGTGTTTTCTCAACAAAGTTTGGGGTAAACTGTTTATTTTCATATGTAAAGAGGGAGTCCCTTAAAAACAGCTGTCATCCTCTGAATCATGGGAAAAAAATAATTAAAAAAAATCTCCTCCCAATATTCATTGAAATTCATGTTTATAACTAGGACTCCATGCTGTTGCAGAACAAAATCAGGGAGTTAGCATCTTTGGTTATGATATCAAATTCCTCTACCCCTATGATTTAAATGATTATGTTCCAGTCAGTGGTCATCAACGGGACATGTATTTGTAACTAATTAGCATTACAGTGGCAAGTGTCCAGCTGTGTATATTGGAGTGATTTTGAAGCTACTATCTTCATTTGTGACTAGAAAATGGAAAGACTTAAAATGAAATGGGAGAGGGCTACCAAAATTTGGGATTGTAAAC